>JBCEWB010564963.1:0-12793 GCA_039654565.1 Peronia peronii | reverse complement strand
GGGCCGAAATTGGCCAATCCCTCTCAACCCCCCCCCCCCCCCCAACTGAGTCATAATGATGAATTGACATTTGGATTAAACAATCGACTCTATCATAATTTAGGCACCATTAGCCACATTATAGAAAATCTATTTAAGGGCTATAGTTGTCCAATCTCAAAAGATATTCAAATAAAGTGTACGACAATAAATAGTAGATTTAAATTTTTATAATACTTAAAGATTGTCTTCAAAAGTCACAAGCACTTTCTTTATCTAAGCATCCCTATAACAGCAAAAGCAAATGTTAAGAGAGGGATGATGTGGTAAAGGAGAACATCCTACTTAAAAAAGAAGATTCATACTGAAATGAGTTTAAATCAAGTGACCGTTACTCGAAACCCAAAATGTAATTCAAACTGTAAAAAAAAAAGAAAAACTTTAATACACTGCTTTCCGTGTTTTATGTAACATTAAAACAAATTGGTCTATGGATTTACATTTTGTCTCATCTTTCTTACCCCGACTCCGCCCTTTTGACACCATTAAGCCACTTTGTTTGCTAAGTCTTTTTTTTTTTTTTTTTCACTTTTAAGAAAACCGAATGCATTTGGATCGTTCTCTTTAGGTCTAGAGTCACGAAACGAGGAAAATGAAAACCATTTTTTTTACAGTCCCAACGTTCTGCAAACAATGTCAGAATAGCATGACAGAAAGTGCCAAACATTTTCTTTTATAACAAATGCTCTTGAAAACGATTCTCTACGTCTGTTTACCTGGTAGTGTTTGCTCCGTTACGTAACCTCAAAAACCAAAGGTAGGAAAGTTAGGTAATTGGAGATGTGCCTGACACTGACATAGTTCAGATTTTTAAACAGCCCAGTTCGGGCACTCGGGACATAGTATAATATAAAGGACATATGAACTTACATAAACTTAGGGGATGAAATGGAACAGGCGGAGGAGGGGGGAAGTGGGAGGTAGCTGACAGGTTCATCATGTTAACAGTTGGGATTCACGTTTTCGTTCACGTTTCTGAGGCCAGTTGTGTAAGCTCCCAGTGGAGCAGGTCAAGTGACGTCCTTACGGATAATACACATTTTTTTTGTTCGTTGGTTTTGTTTTGTTTTTTGAGGAGTACTTTTGGGACAAAAATTTACTGTTATGTAAGCAACACACTTTGAGCTAAAGTGTATATAAACTCCGAGATCACCACACAAAGTCACTTTTCAAGTCATCCTCCGAAATCAGAAGAAAGCCTGGCCTGCAGCCATCGGAACATCACTGAACCACCATCTATACCATCTTAGATATTGTAAGTATTTGTGAGTATAAATTTCATTGACACTCAGTACCTTCCAAAGCACAGTTTTTATCTTCTCTTCAATATTATTATTAATGATATCATAGAGTCTTTATGATTGTTGTAAGGCAGGACGAACTCTAAAGGGAACTTGGAATTCCTTTTTAGTTTTGAGCTTTTGTGTCAAAAAGTGTGGAATTTTGTATAATTTATTATAGTGTGATCGAGATTTAGACACTATTTAGAACTGATCACTGAAGATCTTATCTAAGAGTTGCCTGCCTTTTGCTTTCATTACGCGCCCAAGAGATTTTATTTATTTATTTATTATTATTTCTTTTCACTATTATTATTTGTGTGTGTGTGTGTGTTTGTGTGTGTGTGTGAACATGCATTATTGCTTTGATGAAGTTTTTGGTGCAATCACGCCAAACCATGGACGAAAAAAAAAAAAAAGAAAAGATTTTTACTTCAGCGACCTGTTTCATAAATACCAGATATTATTACTATCATATATATATATAAAAGCAGCTCTTTAGCGTAAGAAGTCCTTAACTAGCAGCAAAGTATTCAGAGTTTGAAGTCATTAGCTAAGTAAATGTCTTCCAAAGTATTTAAGATCAAGAGTTGTGTTATTTGACAGAGAAACAAGATGATGTCAATGTACAGCGTAGCTACAGTTTTCCTGGTCCTGGCAGCCGCCTACACCTGGGCCTTACCTGACTTCTGTGAAGATCATGCTTGTCCTTCTTTCTCTGCAGCGGTAAGTGTCAATGTAATATCTGTCTATCTGCAGGTTTGGGATAAAATAAAGAAAACAACAATAACAAAAACGAAAACAACAACAGGAGGAAGAATAAGGCAAACTCAGCATCAACTAGTACTGTCAAGTCCGCTTAAATCGAATTTGCTGGGACCAGCCTAGTCGGTTCGATTAAAGAGAGTTTGTCTTCCAGTTTTACCGGGGGGAGAGGGGGGGGGGGGGCAATTCTCGAATTTTTATTATTTTGTTACAGAATTATTTCCCTTTATACAGAAATCGCGCTATGGCTCCGAACTTTGCGTTTATCTTAATTCAAGCTATCTCGTATAATTGCATTGCTAGCTCTAATGATGGCTGCCTTGAAAGCAAAAGTACTGTAAAGAAAAGTAGGGGTAGAGTGGTGTTAGTTTTAGCCCTGAAAAGAACTACTGAAGAGCAGGTTTTAGGTCTGAAAAGGTCTGTTAATGCTTTAGTCCTAAAAAGGGCAGTTGAATAAGTTTTACCCCTGAAAAGGGCTGCGAACATATCAATAAAGTTTTAGCTCTGAAAACAGTTAAAGGAAGCCATCAAATAGTCTGTGAGGGTGTCTATATAAGAGAGTCAACCGCAAGCGAAATAAAAACTAGCACGATGAAGAATCTGGCCTATCCCGTCACGAGAACCAACATCATAACACCAGTGCCGCACTCTATTATAGCGTAACTTATACACTTCGTATACATGTAATGTGTACAGTACATTTACGCGTACACCTGTAATGTAGGCACTGCCAGGATGCTTGATTATCGATCGATTGCTCTGCAGCGCTGGCCCTGGTACACTGTTTTATCGCCCCCCCCCCGCTTTCCTTTCTCCCCGTGAACACATGGCCTACTTGTACTGCGCGCGGGGCATAATCATTGTCTAATCCCTCTGGCCTCATCCGCGGCGCTGTCTCCTTTGTTTTCAAACCGCCGGCATCCATGTTGGTGGAAACCACATGGGGATGACAATAGCCGAGTTTTACCTTTGTGGTGGCGTTGACCGCTTCGATTTGAAGGAAACTCACGGCGATGGCTTCAAGTTAGGCCTATGTGAGAGGCATTTAATAGGCGCAAAGAGGAAAAAAAATCTATTGTTTCGTTTTTACTCGATTTATCAGAAATTCGTTTAATCGGAGTTCGGTCTGAGTGGACTCGACTTTATACATGTATTCGAATGCGCGAGAACAACATAATTTTATAATATGACAATGGTCAAAATTCGAACCGATCAAAATTCAACTAATTAAAAAAAGAAAGGTTGAAAAAAAATATCTCATATGCCATTGAAATCCTTTGACTTTAAAAGCCTACTTAGACTGATGAAAACGTATGTTTCCACTTCAAGAGCGGCAGGAGTTGAATTCCCAGACCTAGAACACAAACAATAATAACATGATTTAAAATATTAAGTTGTGTACCATAAACCATGGCAGGAGGACAAGTCCACGCTTTAATGTAGTCTGCCGATGTTTTAGGTTATTATTATTATTATTAATACTTTTTAATAGCCGAATGCGAACGGTTTTTCCTCTATGACTGTTCTCCACCTGTATCTTCTCAGTATGAACTTCGCAACTACGGACAGTCCAGCTGGGTGGCCACATCTGTCACCAGCAGCACGACCAACCCCAGCACCTATGGCATGTTCATGAAGCTCTTCCGTTATATCAATGGCACCAATGCTGCAGGTCAGTTGGAGTTTTTTTTTTTTTTTTACCTCATTTTATTTATTTAACATCTTTAACATTCCACAGTCTGGTAGGACATTATGGTATCTGCAGTACTAATGAGTACAGGCTTGATCTTTGGATCTAGTCTAGTACGATATTATTCATTAAGGCTTATTAATAATTAAGGCAATGTTGTAATTTCTCCGTTATCTCTGATATTTATACCAAGAAAAGTTTTAAAATATAAGTAATAATAAAGAAAACTGTTCTAGTAGGTGAGTTTTTGTTGGCTTTTTTTTCTCAGCACTCTATTTACTCTTTTCTTCGTCCCGTAAATGGCCAATCTGTCTGTCTCAGGCCATCAGGTCATCAGGCCATGAACTCTCGTTGTCACCACCATCAGACCGTGCTATACAATTTGAAGAGGGATAAATTCTCGCCATTTAGCAAGGCAGATTGACATACAGAGAGAAGAGAATGATAAAGAAAGAAAGATGATGGAGATCAGAAGATAATTAGGACATTCCTATATATAATTCCTTTGTAATCTCTGGCTTGTGCCAAGAATGGCTCTCTTTTGGAAATTCCGTCATAAAACTGTTCAAACTTACCTTTAGAACACTGTTGTCATCGCTTCTTGTGACTGTAATGCCTTTCACCTTGTGTTTTATTCGTGTGGTATGTAGTCCCTCGACGTTCTATCATTCACTGAATAGATTGATGCAGCTTTTTCTTGCCTTAGGAATTCTCGTCTGTCAGTTTTATCAGGGACTGGAAAAAATATACTCATTGCCGAAAATTTTGCCATCGTCTGATAGATTTAACGTTCTCATTAGAAATATATTATATTTAAAATTTGATGACAATATTCTTTTGTGGATTTTCCCCTAAGGATTAATATGGCCAAACGGTTTGTATTAAAGCAAATATAATAAAAAAAAAATATGGATTGAAGTCATGAAATTACTATGGGAAGAAATTATGCTTTTTTGATGTTGGAAGGCCAAAACAATAATCTCAACAAGTATTTGACAATATTTTGAAATCATGATGCAATAAAGTTTCGAAACTGATCACTTTATATATACTCAAACCTGTACTTCTTGTACTTTCTATACCTGTGGAGGGATCACACTTCAGAAGAGCACTCTCAGCTATTGACCAGTGCAGCTGTTAAACAAAATGGATAATTTGATTGACAGCAAATAAAGCTACAACTTTTATTCTTTGACAGCATCAAATTAAAAACAAAACAAAACAAAAAAAAAACACACACACACAATAACACATTTAATACATCCTACGTATTCTCCTTTTCATCACTTTTTCGAACAAGTGACAAGAAACATATATTTTTTTCAAGCTTCATTCCCTTCTTCCACATCATTTGAAAGGAAACATTGTTATAAGTGATCACGAAATCCTGATCATTAAAAAAACTAACAACTACAATAACAACAACGACTGCATGTGCATTTAATCATGATGGGTGATACAAAGTGTCTCTCATCAGGGATTCAAGACTATATTATTATATGAGAAGTAAGCTGGGTAACGCTGACAAAAGCAACTCTAATGCAAGAAATTTTATTAGATATGTGTTCTTCAGGAAATCCAATATGGGTTCCTTTTGAAATTCATATCGATTTTCAACGTCTCTCACAATGTCCTTTTTGTTTCTCTTTGGAACTTGTCTCAAGTCTGCAGACATATCTTGCCCGGAAATGTGCTCGATAAATTCAACAAAAAATTCCTCTTTCCTTTCAGATCAGAAGATTGCCATGACTGCCCCTGTCCTAAAGAAGGTTGAGACCCTGCCCTCTGGTCAGTATGAGCTCACAATGATGTTTTACCTGACACAGGCCACCCCGCCCCAACCCACAGAGTCGGGCGTATTTCTGATGACCAGGCCATCCGGCGATGTCTATGTTAGGTACGTTGGCAGTGTCATGCAGTGTAAATAACGGTTACATAATATTAAGCAACCCATAAGCAGCCGGCGAGGCGACCGAATGCCGAATGCTATTTGCTGGCCTCATAATGAGCACTATTACCCGTTGGGAGAGGTATTTGTTAAGTAAATTGAGCGATATTAAGATGCCATGTTATTATGGCACTATGACTAAAAGAAAAGAAAAAAAACAAACAACAAACAAAAACGTAAAAAACAATAAAAAAAATGACAAAGAAAGAAAGAACGAAAGAAATGTTAAATAAATAAATAAATTTAAAAAATAAGCATTTGGGCAAAATATTTTTTAAGTCACCAAAACAACAATAACCAAAAACAACAACAACAACAACAACAACAAAAGCAAAGCAAAACAAAACAACAGCAAGAACTGTTAAGTACTTCAATGAAAACCTGAGAAAATTAGAGCTAATTTGAATACCTGTACAGCATCATAGTGAGTTTTTATAAATAACCAAATTATAGAAAAAATAGTAATAATTGATAAACAAACAAATAGAGCATCCCAAGGATAATGAGCACAACGACGCATTAAATAGGAACATGACATTATCATCACTGCTGCCTAGGGCAAGGCTAACAGGTTAATAAACTGTAACTATCAAAGAATATTCCAGTTTCGATTTAAAGTGTTTTATTTGCAATGAAGGCATGCTTAGATGTAAAATAATCTTTCTTTTCCATCCTAAATTATTAACTCATAGAATAGTTTCATGACAAAAACTGGTGGAATTACAGGACATCTTATTATAGTTTTACTTAAAGATAAAAATTTAATACACTTGAGAACATGAGAAGGAAAAGAAAAATGTCAGACTCTTGATAAAGTCAGCCTTCTTTATTGAAATAGTATACCATATCATCACTATTATTATTATTATTTCCACAGGGTATTTAACCAGATGTCTCGGGCCGAAGAGTCCGACTACAACTCTCATCTTGACGCACTGAGGACTGCTATAGGGGACACCACCCAGTATAATGGTAACATCTACTACAAAGCCGGTTATAACTCTCCTTTCTACACTGGAATGAGGCACGATGAGGTGTGGCTGGACCGTCTGACCTCATAGTTTTTTTTTTTTTACATCTTGAACTTTAAACTCAAAAGGTTGTGGAAAAGGAGTAAAATCAGCACTAATTAAGACGTGGAGAATTAAATGTGTTTGAAAATAAATGAAATGAAGTAACATACAGTAAAGTAAAATAAACTATAGCCCCGTAATAATATAATATAAATGAAAATAAATAACATGGACATGAAATATAAAAACAAAGCATAAATTAGCAACCCAAAATATTGAGAAATGCACAAATTACATTTTAATTATTGGGCATGCATCAGCTTTTTCAGACTACTCCACTGGCCGTTAATAATTAATATACGTGTGTGTGTGTGTGTGTGCGCACGCGCATGTGTGTGCATACGTGCGTGCGTACGTGTGCGTCTTTGTCCATAACTTGCGTAACAGGAATTTGTTAGATAGAAAGAATAATTATTAATTAGATCTTAAAAACTGTGTCTCACACGAAAGGCCTGTCGAGAGACCAGTTTTCATAACCCTTGTTAATTATGGCCGAATTGTCTGTTCTTTTAATAATATGAATAATATTTTGCATTTTCATCATTATATGAACGCTCCCTTAGGCCTGGTGTCAAATATAACGATCTGAAAAAAGCACAGGCAATCTGTCTCGTATAAGATAACTTTCAAACTGTTGAGCCAGTTTTCCTCCAGACAATCACTGATAATTTCTGTTGTTGTTATTTTTTTCAGTGCAAACTGCAAGTTATTTCATATTTCATTATTTTATTCATGCATAGCTGAGACATGAAACACTTTTCAGTAATGACAGGAATGAAACATGGACCCTCAATATGGCAAAGGCCAGCAAGAGCCAAGTAAACCGAACAAGAACATGGAGATAGGTAGACCACGAATGGACCACCTGTTTGTCTGCATGTGTGTGTGAATGTGCGGGTCTATGCTGTACTGGTCTTTTTACCTGTTGTAGATCTTGCACTGGTCTATATATTGCTCACATATAGGTCTATTGGAGTAGAGGTAGAACAAGAGAGATGTCAGTGATATCTGGGCGGCAGTAAATTTTTACCCCTATTCTTTATTTTCTGATGACTAACTCTTTACCTCTTTATGAATCTCTGCTTTTCTTCCAGGATAAACAAAATAAAATTACATCAAAATTACGAACAGTCTTGTTTGTATGTGTGTGTATGTGTGTGTGTGTGTTTTTTTTCATGTACACTATTTCCAGCTGAATGGGTGCATGTACAGGCATAGGTTACTGGGAATACACTTAACATAAACAAAACTGAATTTCATGATGCAGGTACATGTAATAAACGTCTGAAAACGATAGGAAAAAATGGACATCAAATGAGAACACACGATCCATCTTATCTTCTCCCTTCTCGCATCCTTTTTCTTTCTTGAAAATGTCCTTTTCCTCATTACCTTTTCATTTCTTTCCTCTTTCTGGTTCTATCTGTCTCTCTCACCATCTCTCAGCGCCGCTTATGTGCACATTCACTATTTTTTTTCCCTGCTTTGAAATCAACAAATTTCATCAGCAGTTGAAATCTGGAGGATCTACCTCGCAACTGCGACAGATCTCATTGAATACAGGTTTGAAATGGCTGCAGAGGACTTTGAAATGAATTCCTGGTATTCGAGATTTCTGTACAAGACGAGCGAGGAAAGTACGAAATTCCAAAACAAACAAACAAACAAGCAAAAATAAGAACAACTATAAGTTGTGGCAACTCAGGTTTTACATGTTTGACACCCAGCGTCCATGAATGGGATTCCGTGACCGAGATAATCAGTCTGAAAGCAGAAGTCAAAAAAAATGTCTGGAATATTAATCAAAAGTAGTGGTATCCCTGGTCTTGTTTTTCAACGCTGGTCTTATTGTAAACATAAATTTGCGAATTATGGAAGGCCACCTTAATCTTCATCGTTTGTCACGAGCTTTCTTTGTTGTTGTATCAAACGGCTATTTTCTTCCATCAGGCCTGCATTTGGCACTTTTTAAATAAATAAATAAAAAATGTAGCTTTGATAGAGAATACCATCTTTATCTTATCAAATACACCGGCAATGACGTTGGCACAAGCGGTGACACAAGCAAAACGGTAACAAAGTTTGTCAATAATCTGGAAATTAGAGCATAGATTACCAATGAAACTGAAAATAGACTGTGATCCTTAGGATAAATCTATTATGGAAAGATTTGGAGTGAAGAAAAACAAACAAACAAACAAAATGTACAATATCAAATTCAATTAAATCTGCACTTGTCCACCATGTTTGACGCGTAAAAGGAAACTGTTTGACTTGTCCTTTCTTCTATCCGTATTAATCAACTCTGTCTAGAGTCATAACGGCTCCTCCTCACTTGCACCAATCTTTTCCGTCCGTCATAGTGGCAGACCAGGATCTCGCGTGAAAAACATTGAGGATATGAAACCTCAGAGATGGACTGAGACTATAGAACAGACTACATGGTGCGCCAGAATTCAGGACTCACTTATTGGTTATATTTTTTTTTTGGTTGTTATTGTATTGTTTGAATGTATTATTTCATTTCTTAAAATACATAACATTATCTGTGCATATTATCTGTTCACAAACATCATGAATTCGGGCCTACCCATAATTTTAATATTACATATAAACAATTTTGGATTAGTTGAGCAAGGAAGTAGTTTATACAATAATTATTATTCTATCGCTCTTCCATTTCACTATTCGTCTTTGAAATAAGCTCTCCAAACATAATTCTTAGGAATTTGGAAAAAGAAAAAAAAAAAAAGAGAACAAATTGGCAAATTACATGAGATTCATAATTCGCCTTTCATCTATAATTGTCTGCTTTTTTTAATTTTTTTTTTAAGTGTACCATATATTTGTATCGTGACATTGTTAGACTTAATTCATGCGCAAAGCTAGAAAGGACGTGAAAAGAGATGACAGGAGAAAAAGATGGACCACAATATTGAGGAGTGGAGTAATAGAGAAAACGTTTGGAGAGACCCATTGTCCACCACTATGACGGATGGAAAAGACTAGTTCACACAACTCGTGAGGAAAGCCCTTATGATTTCTAGAGGGAATTAATTACTAAGGGTAAAGAGCAACGAGAAAAAAAAAATGTTATTTGTCCTTCGGAAGAGAAGATGACACGACATTTAGTTATTGGTGGAGCTGGAACGATGCCTCCAAAGGTGGCTGACGAGACTGATCCGGGCGTGGAATCCTCGTCCACAGGGCACGTGTGGGACGGACCTGTGTTAATGGCGATGGATGCTTGGACCTTTCGCAGCTCCCGTGTTTTCCTGCAATCCTGGCTCTACTTTCCTCAGCTGAGTAGGCATCTTGGATACCGAGGCTGCGCCAAGAAGGACGGTGTTCGGCAAGATTCTCCCAGTTTTACGAACTGACGCTGAATTCCTTCAAAGAGACTTTCAGGCTGTCCTTTTTAAGCAGTTCCGCTGTTCGCCCATTGTGCACTTGCCTTGGCAAAGTTCCTCGTAAAGAAACTGTTTGGGGATGCGAATGTCGGGCATGGATGTGATGTAATGTGTTCTAGTGGATCTACCACTTGCGTGTGGTGGTAAGTCCAGCTTACTTCAGGATCTCAATGTCGAGAAGATATGGAGTAGTTAGTGGAGACAGCGAAAATAGAACTGCTGCATCAGTCGATCGTAACGTCTGTACAGGTTTTCGCAGCCATAGAGTAGCAAATTGAATACAAATGAGCAGTATACTGATTTTCGTAGCAAGTGTGATTCCCTTCCTCTGCCACACTGGCTTTTTGAGCCTTCCAGAAGCATTGCTAGTCTTGGAGTTACCGCTGTGAACCTCATCGTCAAAGTCAACAGAACGAGAGACACTGTGCTTCAGAGGTAAGTGGAGTTGTCCACTGCTTGGAGTTGCTGTCCCTGAACTGTGGCGCATTTGCTAGGAGCATTTCTTGATATTGATCGTTAGGCCAAAATTGTCGCAGGCAGACAAGAAGTCGTCCATCACCATTTGCACTGTGTGCTCACTGGGCCATTGAGTTGATTGAGTGCACAGTCGTCAGCGATGAGAAGACCTCTGATTACCTGCCATATTTTTTCCATCATGATAAAACCAAAGGTATAAAAACACATGATGTACATCTTGTCTTTTTACAGGTGGATAACAGGTTTCTTATCGATTGCTTTCAGTGGGAAAGGCAATCAGTACTTAATCTGATGTAACCATTGTTTTCTGTCAGGGGGCACCACAGGACGAGAATAGAGAAGGAAAAAAAAATAACCAGAAATTTTCTGAGGATAGCGCTATTTTAAAACTGCTCTAAATAATAATAAAAAAAACCTGTTACCTTTAAATCCCTCTTTTTATTATTATTATTATCATTATTTTATTATTATTATTATTATTATTTGTGCTCTATTCAAGAAGATATAAAAAAAAAAAATCAAAAAAATCTTGGCAAGTGGGTGGATTAGAATCGAAGAGAAAGATGTCAAGTGGCCTAACTTATTCACAAAACCAGGATTAAACGTATCTGACACTGAAAGAACTATTTACCGCAATGAAACTAATGAAAGATGTAAAGAGATTTTTTTTCCATTCCTGTTTTAACCCCATTGACCATCGTCCCCTTGGAAAAGTTTTACTTCTTCAAGCCTACGTGACAATCTATTCAGCTGTGTGACTGGGGGCTGTGGAGAGTTTCTATCATTTCCGGCACCATGAAGGGCTATTACTTCCGGTCTGTTCGGTCAATACTGCCCATAACGCGCCTAGGGAGCGGCCAGTCCCCGTGGGGCTAAATGGCGAGAATAGGGTGAGTGATTTTGTCTGCTGATTGGGACGCACCCCTCTTAGCTCAATACTATGGCAGCTTAGGAACTGAGGTTATGATCTCTGGCACTTCGTGTCAAATTGTGCGCTTTTAGGTGGTATGTATATTTAAAGTATTGAAATACTGGGGATTTCTCCGACAATAAGCGATTTCTCCTATAAGAAGGAAAAAGAGAAAATTAAATAAGAAGTTTGTTGCAATGAAGTAAAAATAACTGGACAATTCGTAGTCCTAATCAAAATAAGTGATGATGCCGTGGTCCGTTGTGAGTAGTTAAGTCATAGCAGTCAGTGTAAATTCTGCATGACTGCTTTCTAGACTGATCCAAAGAAAGCAAAATGAAAGCGCCTGTTGTAAATTGTTGTCTCATCTCCCCTTGCCTTTGATCGATCGTTGGAATCTGAAAACGCTAGAATCAATGCAATACCGTCAGGGCATAATCAAATTAGTCAGAGTCAGTAGTAGACAATGCAATCAAGCTGACATAGTCTCTAATCGTATTTATCACTTTCAGTTTAAAATAAGAATCATTATTCGATCCAACTCTAACCTGAAACAACACAAAAAAAGATTGTAACAATAGCACAGCATGTCTTGATTTATATTATAAACTATGTGGTGTTTATTTGTCCTCTGCACTACCACACAGGCTATGCTTTGATTGTATGAAGTGACGATCTCGATTCCCTGTTTTTACTGATGTTCCGTTATGATTGCCACGCTATTTCTCTATCCTCATTGATGCAGCAAGTTTTATCTCGTATTGTTCAGTATCAATTGTCCTGCAAATTTTTAAAAAAATTTTTTATTTTTTTGAATAGCTCATTTTTTAATTAATTTTTTTTTTTTTAGATGTTCATGACTCTTTTTCGCACACTACAAAATACTGAACTATTCAAAGAAACATATCGTTTGCTGGTGATGCTACGAATAACAATCTTGAGCGTTGACTGACACAGAATGAAAAATTCAACAACAGCAAGAATCGCTGTCGACGCCAGCAGATCAATAAGGACAACAACGACATGAACAATAAAGATCTGAAATGATTTTTAACAGTAAGAAAAAGAATATCGGTCTCTGTTGTTTGGGGGATTTTTGTGGCACATTTTTGCCGCCCCCCCCCCCCCCCGCCCCAAAGAACTACTGTATATAACGTAGAAGCTCATAACTCGCAATTAACCGATCTCTTTTATATATATA
>JBCEWB010564852.1:0-18455 GCA_039654565.1 Peronia peronii | reverse complement strand
TTATCAATCTGGTCTGGGGTTGAAGATTTATAAAATTGTGTATCATCAGCGTACATGTGATAGTATATTTTATATTCTGTGAAAATCTTTGCAAGAGGCTGGGCATATAAGTTATATAAAACTGATCCTAAAACAGAGCCTTGGGGCACACCATGCTTTATCGGAAATTTTCGTGAATATCTATTCTCTATCATAACAACTTGAGATCTGTCAGTCAGATAAGACGTAAACCAAGCCAATACAGTTCCAAATATACCTTTGAATTAGTATAGAATGATCCAGAGTATCAAATGCTGCAGATAGATCAAGCAAACAAAGAATGGAAATCATGCCTGATCGGCAGCAGTGAGAAGATCATTTGTGACACCCAGCAAAGCCATTTCTATGCTGTGATTCTCCCTGTATGCTGACTGAAAAGTTTCTGTCAGATTGTTGGAAATAAAATGTTCTCTAAGTTGAGAGAAAACTACTTTCTCTAGGACTTTAGAAACAAAAGGTAAATTTGACACTGGATGACAATTTTTGAGTTCATTGGGGTCCAGATTGAATTTTTTAAGCAATGGACGAATGATGGCCTCTTTAAAACATGATGGTACAATGCCACTAGTTAGCGATGTGTTGATGATGTTGGTTATGAGGTCAGCAAGTAAATCAATGTTCTGAAATAAAAGTGAGGTTGGAATGGGGTCAAGAGAACATGACTTTCATGGGGATGTGATAATTACTTTCTTCACAAACTCGACAGTAACTGGTCTAAACGAGCTCAAAGGTGTGCCTGTGAAAGAATCAAATGAAGGGCTCAAGTCTGCGCGATCCAGTTCATTTCTAATTGTTTGAATTTTTTCACAAAAATATTCTCCAAACGCGCCAGGTAGATCTTTTTTTGGAACAGTTGTGGGAAGTTTAGATTGACGCACACCACTCAGCTCTTTCAACACTGAAAAAAGAGCTTTTGACCATGTACAATTTGTAATCTTAGTACTAAAATAAGAAGTCTTGGCCTTGAAGATTGACTTCCAGAATGATGCATTTATGAGTTATAAAAGAATATCAAAATGTGTATATAAATTGGGATAATCAAACACTGTATAGCAAAACTAAAAGCGATTATGTGGCGTCCTATGGGGATCTCCGCATGTCAATCAAACTATGTGTTATATAGTGATTTTGTAATATTCCGTACAGACCAACCTGGCGTAAAAAGCTCAGGATGGCCTGCGGCTTCGTTTTGTCAAATAGGAGCCTTCAGAGAGCGACTTGAGAAGTGGGCTTCTCAAGTGTCTCTGAAGTCGGCACAATCTGTTAGTATGTGGACAACTGTCAGTTGACAGTCACAGGCCACACACTGTGGGGGTTTTCTCTTCTGAGAAGAAAGAAGTGAGTGAGTGAGAGTGACCCAGACGCAGGCGGTCGAGGACCAGACCACCTGGTCTCATCTTCGCGGCTGAGCAGACCCTGGCCAAGTTGAGTTGAGTTGTGTTGGGGTTTGACGGCATATCAGCATGATAATAGCTATATTGTACGTAACACGGTGGAAACATTTGCACAGCAAAATTCTGATCAAAGTATATATAGATAAAAATGTAGCCCTGAACGGACAACGCATGTATGAGTTACAAAAGGATATCAAAATGTATATATGGATATATAAAAGTTTGGGTTATCAAATATTGTATAATAAAGCTAAAAGATAGATGTAAGCAATTTTAGGGCATCCCGTGGGGATCGTCGTATGCTATCAAGGTATGTTATAAAATGATTTTAAAATTTGTCATACAGACCAACCTGACGTAAAAAGCTCAGGATGGCCTGCGGCTTCGTTCTATCAAATAGGTCCTTCAGAGAGTGACTCGAGAAGTGGGCTTCTTGAGCGTCTCTGAAGTCGGCGCAGTCGATTAATACGTGTACGACAGTCAGTTGACAGTGACAGGCCACACACTGTGCGGACATTTCTCTTCTGAGAAGAAAAGAGTGGGTGAGGAGAGTACCCCCAGACGTATGCGATTGAGGACCATCTGGTCTCATCTTTGGGGCTGAGCAGACCCTGGTCAAGGTCCAAGGTTTGGCTGGATAGAGTAAAGTTTGTTTGCAGTCTGTTGATTCCATCGCTATCACCATCGCGATTTGATGTACTCGTTGATGATCGGCCTAAGATCAGCAACCCATTCCGTACCTGACACCGCCTCAAGTTAAGTGCTTTCGAAGAAGTACTTCTCAGGTGATTGATATGGGGCATGAAGGTCAGTTTTCAATCAAATATCACACCCAGAAATTTGGCTTCATCCTTGACAGGGATCCAATGCTGGCATCTCTCGACAGACTAGTGTCAGTCAATCCTCCAGAGATTTTCAAAATAACGGCCAAGAATGAACCGAGCCAACAAAAATGAGATTTCTTGATGCAAAAAGGCATTTACCCGTATGAATATATCGCCGCCTGGGGACATTACAGTCTCAAGTCCAAAATTACGTTTTTACAGGAGGAGCAAAAAACTGTTTCTTTCTTTTATTTTTCAAGATTTTTATTTCAAATTTTGACACATGCTGTCTTTTCTTATAAGCAACCTATTTGTGAAAATGTTTTTGGTAATTTTAATGTGGAAAATGCTAAATTTCTAAAATGAAGTGAAAAATGCTAAAATTTCCCGGAATAATACTGTCCTATGTCAAAATCCAACACTAGACAGAGAAAAATGTATGGAATATTAGTCGTATGTCAACTTACGACACTGTTATCCCTAATATTTGTAGCAAGATTCAGCTGATATTGTGACTTTAATGAAAGGACTTGCGACAGAGCAGAGACGGGGTCATGATTTTATAGATGAGTTCAATGTGTAACACTCCTGTAATTATCCAAAATAGGATTCATAGAACAAAAAACGACGTTTTCAAAATGTTTATTTAAAGAAACAGAACAGCATTCGTGCTTGATTATTTTGAGAAAAACAACTACTTCATCAATTAGTGAGTGAGAATGAAGTAAGTATGCAACAAGTTTCATTTTGCTTGTTTTTTTTTTTAGCACAAGACAAGATTGAAACATACAGACATGGAAATGCATTTGACCATAAAAACTCTTAATAGAAATAATACAATATTCTTCCCATTTAATGTTCCAAATACATTTTATGACGTTTTACTTGTAAGAATCAAGAATGCACTCTGATCTCACAAAGAAAACAAAAGAGCGATTTTGGAAACTACATCAACTACAGTTAATTCAGAAATTATACTGATTCATGGGTTTCCGATTGTTGACGTAGGACATCTACAGCAAAATCAAGAGCATATTTCTAGGCAAAGAACTCCTAAAGTTTAAATAAAGCCAGATCGTTGAAAATCTACAATCATCATAATAACTTTCCAAAAAACAGTGCTGGACAGCAACTGTCTACACTGAGACTGTGGAATACGAATGAAAGTAGAATGATGTGTCGAGCCGAATAGTGCTATTTCCATAATGATTGTAGCTCTGTTGGGTGGGTTCTATGTACCAAACATGGGATCCTACAACAGTGTCTTACTGATGAGGAAGGCTTTTAAAGAAGTCCTGATGTGCCTTAGGGATGATATTCTTGTTGCAGAGATCTAACAGATCACAAAATTTGTCCTTGTTCAGTGGATAAGGTTTACTGGAAACATTATCAAACTTGATGGCTTGGTCATATGGAATTTGGTGGAGGACTCTGATCTTTTGGAGAAGGTTGAGAGTTTGAAATTCATTTGAAATTGAATTATGTGTAGTCATAATACACCTTTAACGTGTTTGGTGCCTGTGAAGATAAAGCAAGCACTTCACCTTCAGCCATCTCACCTTTTCCTTGTCTGTGTCTAGCTCAAAGTTCTTCAGTGCAATCTATTTGAAGTCAAACATGTTTGATCTGTTAGTCTCCTCAAAAATGTAGAAGGGCGTCTTTCTCTTTGCACTACGTATCATTTGAGCCCACTGAGCAGGAGTATATACAGGGACATGTTTGCTGGCCCTCTCAATTGCCGAGTGGATACTATCGCTTTCGTTCTGGCTATAACCTGTCACAAAGAAAACATGCTCAATAGTTTTGAACTGCATTTTTCTCAGAACGTACCAGAGCATTGTTAGGAAGTTTTTGTTCCGGGTTTGGCCTCCGCAACTGTCAGAGAATAGCACAACATCAGAGACATCTTCTGCCTTCAGACGTTCCAGGTACCTGTAAACAGGAAGCAATTTCATTTGACCCTCTCAAGCCTTCCACTTCTGACCAAACGTAGCAATATCCTTGTTCATTTCTGTAGTCGTACACAGTCAGGTTGTATGTGCTAAGCTTTCTTTTGAAATAGAGACATGATTCCTCATTTGAGGGACAAAGTAGCACCTCCTCTAAGTCAAAGACTGCAGCTGCTTCAGAATGGTTGCTTTTAAGCTCCTCCTTTACTCTGTCCTTGAACAGACGGCTCTCTTTCTTTAGTCTGACGTGCTCTTCCTACTCCACACTGTCTTGCTTTGAGTTCTCATAGGCTGCACATGTGTCACAGCGATCCTTCATTCTTTTGTGAAAAGAAATATTGAAGTCTGTATTAAATACTTGATTGTTTCTGATCTGGTATACAGCCTTCTTTTTCTCTAGCTTCCACATACAAACTGTACATTTTTTGAAGGCTGAGTAAGCTCTCTAGGTACTCTCTCTTGCTGTCTTTCCTCGGATAGTGACTCTCCATTCGGGGAAAGCTGTCAATATGTTGTCATATCTTTTCTTTTTCCACTGGTATTCCTCACCGTTTGTGCTTTCCTCTTCGATCCTCGCTGCACATCCCGATGTCTGTTTGTTTAACAGCTGTGAAGATGATCCGCTCTGATATGTCCAAAGTGTCCAAAAACATCTTCTTGCACACACTGACTTGTCTGTCGCTGGTCCTCGGATAGTAGTTGTATGTCCAGTTGCGCCTTGATTCAGACTGAGAAGCCTTAAGACTAGTACATGCACTTGCCTTTGCTGTTTGCTGACAACTGTGCTCAGGTAATCTCTTTGCTGTTTATGGCAATCCATCTGCCAATAGTTGTGAAAAATAGCTGTCCTCTCATCATGGCTAATAACAGACTGGCACCTGTTGCGACATAAAGCCCCACATCCCGGTTTCAACACTCTCTTCCTCTTCAATACTCGGGAAACTGTGTCATACTCTTCTCCATGGTTTCTCTTCCTCTTCCTAATCTTAACTTTCCAATTGTCCATGTCTTTTCGCCTTTTCCTGCTCAGTCTTTGCTCTTCTGTGCCGTTTTCTGTGACTATTGAGCTGTTTATTGAACCCAACTGTGAGGGATGCTCTTCTGTGCCTTTTGTTGTGACTGAGGGGCTATCCATATCCACTGTGTCCAACTGTGGGCTGTGATCATCTGCTGTGACTTTTGTTATGACTTGGGAGCTACCCATTGTGTTCAATTGTGAGGGATGCTCTTTGCTTTCATTTTCCCCTGAATTGTTGCCAGGGGTATTTTGAAATCGGTATTCTTCATCAGAGATTCCAATTGGCTTCATTGGAGTACTGGTTTGATGTTCTAAAAGCTGGATAAGCGGAATGTCCTCTTCATCAGAGATTCCAGGTGACTTCAAGGTATTATTGATTGGATGATCTGTAAGCTTGATGAGGGGAACATCCTCTTCAGTGCTCATGTCAGTGCTGTTACAATAAAAATTCTGATCATTAAAGAATTCAATTTCAACTACCTCGGAAAAAAAAACCAATAGAACCAGCCAAGACAGCAACAAACGACACCACATCTCTCATACTGGCATGTTTTGTGACGCATGAACCCCCATCGGGTACACACAATCCTTTCACACTCCTACTATGTGAATCAAACACATAAAAGTCAGATCCCTCACGGATAAGAGCAATTGCATACGAGGAACACACTTGTCCAAATGTCAGAATGCATGCCTGTCAGACACTCTCAAGTAATGTTATCAAATGCAAAACATCTTGCTCACCAACACTGAAAACGCCACTGCGCGTGGATAAAGTCTTTATTGTTACAGTCTGGAAATCAATGTCAATTGATTGTACTACTTCTGTTTATTCATTTATCTTATACAGCCGTCATATCTCTTGTAAGCAATACGAAAAAGCAACCAAACGTTTATTTTCCACGATATTAGTGTCGCATGTTGACTTACGACAGTATTATTCCCAGCCTTTTTCAAGGCAAAAAATCATGATCTATTGTAATTCTAGATCCGACTGTAATCTACAAAGATTATTTTTAAGCATTCAACTTACGACTAAAAACTTCTGATTATAGCGTTTTCAATTCGTGAATTTACATTCTAAAAACAGTACAACGAGATGCGTCTCGTTCTGACGATTCCAACGATATAAAATTCTCAAAAAACGAGTTTTTGGACTTGCGACTGTAATATCCCAAGGCGGCGATATGGATTTTTGGGAACGGTTTAATGAAACAAAGCTTCCCAAAAAAGATTTTTACAGCAAACTTAAAGATGAATCTATTAGTGATGAAGATTACGCTCATGCCCAAAAGGTCTGGGAAACCTTTGGTTGCAAGACCCTACAATCATACAGATGTTCTCCTGCTAGCAGATGTCTTCGAGACATTTCGAAAAACCTGCTTCAGACAATACGAGCTAAACCATGCACACTATTATACTGGTCCAGGACTTTCATGGGATGCACTGCTGAAAAAGACGGGCATAAAACTCGAGCTATTAACAAACTATGACCAGCATCTGTTCATTGAGAAGGAAATGCGCGGAGGTATCTCTATGGTCTCGAAGTGTTATGCTAAGGCTAACAATCCACTTGTTGAGGGGTATGACCCAGAAAAGCCCAACAATTACATCCTATACCTTGACGCCAACAATTTGTATGGGTGGGCTATGAGCCAACCATTACAACAAGTGGATTTCAGCAGGTAGAAGACTGTGATAAGCTTGCTATCGAAGATCATCCTTCAGACAGTCCAAAAGGTTATATCTTGGAACTAGATTTAAAATACCCAGAAGAATTACATAGAAAGCACAACACTTATCCACTAGCTCCAGAACGTATGGTGGTCCAAAAAGAATGGATGTCAGAGTACCAACACAATCTCCTTGGACGTCTGTTGAGGTTGAAAAACTGGTACCTAACCTCCGAAATAAGGAACGCTATGTTCTGCACTACCACAACCTACAACTGTACCTATCTCTAGAGGCATGCCCCTAAAAAAAATACATAGAGCTTTAGAATTTACCCAAAGCCCGTGGATGGAACCACATATCCGAATGAATACAGAACTTAGAACAAAAGCCACCAGTGACTTTGAGAAAGACTCATATAAACTGATGAACAACTCACTAAGACAATGGAGAACCTTCGTAAGCGAGGCAATGTTAAACTAGTGTGAAAAAGTGAAAAAGATAAACTACGACGTTTAATCGCTAGCCCAGCCTTTGCGCGAGCTAATATATTCGATGATGACCTTGCAAACCTTGATGACCAAATGCACTAAAAAAGTTTGGTTCTCAACCGTCCAGTCTATGTTGGGATGTGTATCCTAGATCTCTCTAACATCTGATGTATGACATTTACTATAACCAACTGAAATCTCAATACGGATAAAAATGTCAACTTCTTTGCACTGACACAGTCAGCCTACTTCTAGAAATAAAGACAGAAGACGTTTACAAAGATATGGCTAAATCTATAGATCTCCATGACACGTCTGATTATCCCAAAGACCATCCTTTGTACAGCGTAACAAATAAAAAAAGTATTGGGTAAAATGAAAGACGAGTGTGCCGGACATCTTATAGCTGAATATGTGGGCTTACGTTCAAAAATGTATTCTATTCTAGAATCGAGTGGTAATAACTACAGCGGATAACCGTTTCATCCACTCTGTAGACTGTTCGCCGAGCGGGAGCCGCATCTCTTGGGCATATTGGTGTTCGAATAGTCTCTCGGCCAGGGTCCTGTTGAAATGCCCTACAATACCTTGGTCCCTGTGGATGTCCACATGACCTCATCTGACAGAAACCCCATGCTTTTCAAGCAACCGATTGACTGAGCCCATAAATTCACGCCCAGGATCAATTTGGAGCAGTTCGGGCCACTTCACTGGACCTCGTTTATAAATGCGAGACAAAGCATCGGCAACTTCTTTGGCCTCTTTTGTGGCCAGGGCTCAATAGCTTTGAACCAACTGGCAACATCGACCACGGTGAGGGCATACCTGTAGGTGTGCTTACCAATTTTATCGTGAGGAAGAAAGAGCAGGTCAGCCTGATGAACTTCGTTTGGTACGACAATATCAAAGTTCGGTCTTGGAATGTGTCGTGGAGCGGGTAAATAAATCTGCCATATGGCTTGTTTCTTCAAAAAATTCTTGGCCTCATCTTCAGTAACTGTCGCTACAACCACTAGTTTTTTGATGGCCACAAGACATTTCCAATATCCCTGAGGACTGTAAAATAAATTCACTAAACACCGCACAATTTATTTATTCCAACATTTCAAATATGTCTTCAATATTTGAAAAAAAAAACATTTTGTTTTAGATATTTTTTCTTCTCTAATATATAAAATAAATATGGATAAAATTCCTATGTTTTATACTCCTGGCGAACCATGGCCACAGTCACCAAATTTGCGCTGTTGGTCATGTACACTGAATTTTGACAACCCTCCCTGATTTGTACCTATAGAGTTTAGTGAAATATGGTAAAGTAACATTTAATGTCGAAGGAAATTTTTGTAGTTTCAATTGTGCTGCACGTTATAAAAACGATACCTACTTAGCCTGCGGTGGGTTTGCCATGGAGAATTGGCGCATGAATGATAACCTTTGCTCCCTTCATTATTACTTTACAGGTAGACAAATTAAATATATCACACCAGCACCAGAAAAAACTGTACTGTGGTGTTTTGGTGGTTCTATGGACGAAAAAGAATTTAGGACATTTGAGCGAACTAGAAGAAAAATATAAAACAAAATAGTACAACACAACACGGCAAACAATCATGTGGAAGTAAGCGTTATAGAATCTTACTGTTTTTTCAGCTTTTTTAGCATCTACATAATCATTTCTATCATATTTAATCCATTGTTCTTTTCTGTCCATTATAATTTGGTATTCGCTGTCAGATATAATTCCATCCTTTAATGATTTTGACAAAAGTCTGTCGACCATAAGATTCATGGTTTCAGCTTGGTCTAGTATCTCGTCCACTTGCATATTTGTTGTATGAAATAAAATTCTCCCAACTCTAATTTATTGGTATACCGCCCATGCGATCACAAAAAGTGTAATTATTTGCAACAGACATCAAAAATAATTCCCACATGGTGAATATATTATTATGTTATAACCATTCTTTAATATCGCTTAGCATCTGCTTAGTATTTACTTAACACTGCTTAACATTTGCTTAGTAATTACTCAGCAAGTAAGTATCTTATAAGTAGCTGGCTGATCATTCTTCAACACCAGCTTAGCATGTTTCGTTTTTTTCACTGCTCCCTTACTATGGCCCGTTCTTCTGGAGGAATGATGTCATTTTCACGAAGGCATTCCTCGAAACTGTTTCTATCCTTACAAGGGCAACCCAGCGCATCTGCTCGTGGAGATCCTTCAGAACCGAGTTATATTTCTGGGTTAGGACCCACACAGATGGGTCCGCATGGCGGCCTGAGAAAGCCAGTTTTGATAGTATGTCTTGTTTTTTTGTAAGTGCCTTACTGACACTGCAGTCGTCAATAATGTACAGGGTTGGTGAGCCCTGGAATATCTGATATAAGGCGCAGAGGTATTCTTGGAGCCTTTCACCTGGATCTACAACATAAACCTGGGGATCAGTCCACACCCAGGAGATTCTTGATCCGTAGGATTGTATTGTATTGTAGGGCATAAGATAACAATGTGTTGAAAAACACCGCGATAGGGACCTTCTAAAAGTTTAAGTATGAATGCGGTTTTCCCACATCCTGTCATTCCACAGATAATAGCTGTATGAGGATCTCTTGGAAAGAGGTCATTACATTGCTGAGACAAATCGACCATCTTGGATGTCGAGTTGCGCATCCATAATAACGTAGAGATAAATGTTTAATGTGGCGGCCGATTCTGTATTTTTTTTCATGATTTGGATGGTTACCCCCTCACTGGCATTCTCAATACGCCGACCACTACCATGTAGTGGTCATCGTCTGTGGAGCTTAGGTCCAGCCACAGGGCGAACCAGCCAAAGAAGAAATGTATGATGCTCACGCATGACAGCTCTAAGTCTTTCGCGACCATGGCGGCCTCAGGCGGGTGACGCTTGCAGCCGGCTGCAAAGTATTTCCTTGCCTCATCCCACTGCTGATGGGGGAGCATGCCTTGGCTGTACAGCTGGTTGGGTACACCCTCGATGGTTACCTCCACCTTCGTTACATTCTAGGGTTACAGAAGTGCTCGGAGTCCCGTTTGAAGGGTCTGATGTTGTTTGGGTCCTCGAATGTCCGGCATACTGGTCACAGATCACAGCCCGGCTCGGGCTGGGTGACCATGTCATATTCGAGTGATATGTTCTCGATCGTATAGCTAGTGTCAGTATCAGCTTGGACACAGAGTACGTGGCTGTAGTCGTTGAAGGTTAGTTCGTATTCGAGCCGGTCTCCCAGGGCCAACTGATAGAATGGCATATGACTGTCGAGCAACTCGAAGTCGAGAGGGATGCAGTACCGGTTACCATAGACATCTGCAACTGCTTTATCTTCAAACACTGACTCATCTTTATTCTCAGCCCCAAGCCGGATTTTGTTTATGTTCTCGTTGTCAGATGAGTCAATGCCCTGATGGTGGACATTATCTCTCTCTTGTTTTGTTTTCCAAAGGTCCATGTAGGAGTAATAAACATCACTGTCATCGATAGACATCACCTCATTGCCGCTGATTTTGATCGTGGTCTTCTTTACCAAAGCTCAGCCGAGGTTTTTAACCACTGTTCGCTCGGCGTAAGTAGATGTCAAGGAAATATTAAAAGCAAGTCTTGCGGTCCCAGGGACAATAACATCATTAGCGCCAAGGTTTG
This sequence comes from Peronia peronii, assembly GCA_039654565.1. Taxonomy (NCBI): domain Eukaryota; kingdom Metazoa; phylum Mollusca; class Gastropoda; order Systellommatophora; family Onchidiidae; genus Peronia; species Peronia peronii. The sequence continues at coordinate 7,404 of JBCEWB010564852.1, read as the reverse complement.
GGAACCATACAAGAAGCTGTTGGTTCTGATCGATCGTGCTAGGGTTGTTCGTTACGATGACCGACCGATGCACACCTTTAACTCCTAAAGGTTCTCTCAGATGTCGGTAAGGGTTAAGCTTTCATCCAAATACATTCGAATCCATATTAAATACACTTACATTTAAATTTGGGTATCAATCTTTAATATGATAACATGGCGGACTATGACGACTAGACGACGATGTGGACGTTGATACTAACTTACCATTATTTCCAGAACAAGATACACAACGAGGAGCAGCCGCTACGACAGTATCGCTGCATCAGGACCTACTCCAGACAGCGGGGGATGATTATTACAATAAACTGGCTGAACAAGGCCTAACCCCTTCTCTGGGTTGAGACACAATAAAATTTGAATTAGTTGGTGGGCGCCTACGATTAAAAGCTTATCCTGACATCAGTCTTACAAATTTAAGGACAAAGCGGTCTATTTCGTTTACCACTATAGGAGGTAAGCCCGGTGGGGGCAATGCAATTTGAGAAGAACTGGGATTTTCAGACTGGACCAGGGGAAAATCGCATTTATCGGCTCAGGCTGTTGCAGCCTTCAAACTGCTAATAAGGAGTTGGGAGAGGCAGCTGCTGTGAGCAATGCTGTTGAACTGCAGGACCTGGGACAGACTGTAAACAAAGCCTCAGATTCCATTCGCAAGGTGGAAACCAGTCTGACCAAGGATGATATCAGTGAGATTCTTGGCATGTACGGAGACTCCCCTTTCAAACTACATGAACTCCGAGGTCTCGACTGGGCCTTGCTGGGTATCTGCGGTTAACTCACCAACAACTTGCCAAGCTTACAGAACTAGATGAGCATATCAAAATCGAGAAACGTAAGCTAGATGAAGCAGACCATGGAGGTCTTAAGGAGTTCACCAGACGTTGTATTGCTGAGCGTCTGCATGACCTGCAGGATGAAAGAGCTTCACGCCTTGAGGCCGCTTCAGCGAGTAGACAAGAGTTCCACTCTCAAATTAATCGCATTAGAGAAACCATCGGCCACATTCTTCACAAGGACACTATGCTGGCTGAGCATATACGCACTCTGTTCCGTGAACAAGGTATTACAATCATGTCTATTATCACCGCAATTGGCAAGGCGATCAGTACATTAGTATTAGCTTTGACCAGGGGTGGGGGCTCTCAGGGGGGAACTCCACCAAAACCATCGGATATAGGAGGGCTCAAAGAATGGGTAAAAAACATTTACAAAATTTAGGTAAAATTTTAACAAATTTGGCAGGTAAGGCAGCAGCTGCTCTTCCAGGTACCATTGGCTCTATTGTCTCCTGGTTATTAAATTTATTATCAAAATCTGTCAGTTGGCTCGGTGAAAATTTGTGGGCCCTTGTCATTGCTGTTGGTGATTTGCTGTTGGTTGCAGCCCACAAATGGTTAACGAATAAACTAAAAAGCTAATAATCCTATGGCGATGCTTCCTACAATAATAGCTAATTTTTCATTTTCCTAGTTATCAGAACTTGCAATTTGCTCTGCTGAAGGAATTTGGTGAATATTTTTTTTTTGACCTTGCTGGTTGGTTTGACCAGGCCAGTCTCCCCCGTATCTCCAGAGGCATTGGGTGGAACAGTAGACATATTAAGACCATGGTTGAGACCCAGCATCTTGTCATCTGTGGCAATTACAATTAAGTTGTTGTACCCTGTCACACAATTGACACAGAGTAACTGTTGCTCTGGGCCATGTACAGACCTATTCTGAAAACAAAGTTAAACTCACAGCCAGCGTATTGCAGAACGTCCTGGTAACGTTTTATCGCTGAGGGGAGGTCTACTGGAGATGAAATGGCGTCTTCAACATTCGCTAGGAATTGCTTCTGTGCGTCGAAAGCTATCCCTGTATCCAGAATACCTGTACGGGTCTGGGCTTGAGCCCCGATAATAGCCCAAACGTATGTCCTGATACTATCATTCAATTGCTCAACCTCAGGGCGGGTAAATCCATTTGACTTATCAAAGATAAAACATGGTCCAGGCTGTATCTGCGTTTGAAGCATCTTGTTTCATAAAATCTACATGAAGTGAATCATTAGTGAATCATTTCCTTTGTAAACGACATTTTTTGGGGGTTGTATTCCCCCTTACCAACAGGGTGGTAGCCACTGTAGGTCCAATAGTTGTAAACTCGGCCTAGCCCGTGGTTTGGACCTTTCACGCACCAGTCGGCGTGCAGGGAAACACCGAACTCGCTACAGATTGTTTCATACACCCTGCGGTCATATGGGTTGTTCCAAGGGTGCCACACTTTGTCTTGTGGTAGCGGAGTCTGCATCTCTTCCAGTATCCACCTTGTCTGGTAGTAGACGTGGAAGCAATACAATGCTCGCAGTAGGGGGTCTTTTTTGACAGTCAAATGGTCTTTCAATGAAACACCGCAGTCTGTGGTGGCACACCTGACCGTGAAATTGACTTGGTTCTGTCAAAATTGCATCGGGGTGGAAATCCAGGCCTGAACCAATCTGTCTGAAGACACTTGTGGCAAGCGATACTTTTCAAATATATCGGGGTACTGGGTTTCAAACGAACCATCGGTGCGCACTTGGATGTACGCTTCAGCGAAACCCACCACACCGTTTGCTTCATTTTGAACACCTGACGAGTACTTCGCCTTACTATTAAACTTAAACGGATTCATTATTAATAATGTATGTAATAGCGGTAAATGTTCAAAGGTCAATCTATCCCCTATGTCAGATGGGAAACTCTTGAAACTGCCCTAGTGGAGATGAACTATGCACTACGATGGTACAACATTTCCAAGGAAAAAAAAGAACAACGGGATTTTGGTCGACAGCAAGTCAGTAGTCATCCCAGATGGTTATTATAATGTATGAAGCCTTGACAAAGCACTCAAACAGTATGGATTATCTGTAGAAATACACGCTACGATGGGATATTTGCGAGCTCTCTCTAAGAAAAAAAAACTATACAACTTTCCGACAATTCAGTACACTACTCGGATGTTCCTAGTTGAAGACTCTCGAGCCAAAAGAAACTAAACTTGCTGACAGCTGTCCATTGTGAGCTTTTCATCCACCTCAAGGAACTCTCCACTAGCAAAAACATAGTTAATGGTTTTCCATTGACCGTGCTTTGTTTAGTCCCCGTTGCGTATGAATCTTGTGGCTCTGGAAGAATTTGGAAACCAGTTCATCCTGAGTATAAAAAATTAATGTCCTCAAAAATATCACATTTAACATTCGGCGTTTTAGATTTAAATAAATTAAATTGTGATTATATACGAATAACATTAAATATAGTGTATGCGATGGTTGATTCAACCGGACCTGCCCAACCACGAGAGTGTAATAGTGCTGCGCTACAAGACCTGGGTGATGTTGAGGGGTGGGATGAACCTGGTAACGGCCTTTACCTATTTGTGCTAACAAAAGATGGTGGTTTACAAGTGGGTGGAACTTCCTTCCATTCCAAAGGCATCTTTCAATTGGTTTCTAGGCTAAGAAACCCTTACGTTTTCACAGGGTTGAGAAATCAGCTTAGAAAATGGCAGAATGGTGTGAGTGTTCTAGCTGCTCTTATCCCATCCAAAAAGGACATGCGTCTTCGTCACCTCAATAATATTGGATATGTAGTTTCTACCACAAAAAAGTCTATTACTCTCAAGTTTGTATTTGATATTCCTGTTAATATAGTAAATAAGATCTATGCTTTCCCTTATGGTGGTTCTACGCTTTTCCTTATGGTGGTTCTCGGAGATGTACCCAAACAACCTTTGGTTGTTGTTATGGGACTTACTCTTCGATGGGATGAATCTGCAAAAGGGGAGCATTTAGGGATTGTTATTCGAAAAACTGAAGAAGAAACCCCGGGTGTCACCCCTGAATATTCAGATAAAGATAAGATGGTTAGTCATGAAGACAACTACATAGAGGTTGAAAATAACATGTTTTTGAAAACTATCAATGTTTACCCGGATCATACCATCCAGAGAATATCATACATAGACAAACGTATTGCTGAAACAGATATGGAAATTGAATACTTAAGTACTTAAATTTAAAAATGTATTAAGAGTGTACTAACAAAGTTTTTCAACAAATGAATTTTTAACATTTTTTAATTGTTTGTATGTGTGTTTGTGTGTATATACAGTTGTTGTCCACTTGTTTTCCTCTTTCAACCAACCAATTCTTTCTCTCTCTCTCTCACACACACACACACACACACACACACAAAAAGTCTTTGTTTTATTTCAACATAGAATGTTCTAATGTTGAATTTTTCATTCGAAGTGTGAAAATGAGACAAAGCATCGCGCATATGTGATATTTGAAATCCTGTTCACCAAATCGTTGACTCGTGATTTGTATGTCTAAGCTGTCTAAAAAGTCAGTGTTCGCAGTATGGACAGGAGACGAAACACTGCGTGCACTGATATTCACCAAATCGTTGTGACTTGTATGTCTAAGCTGCCTAAGAAAGTCGGCATTAGCAGTGTGAACGGGAGACAAAACACCGCACGCATGCACTGATATTCATCAAATCATTGATTCATGATTCGTATGTCTAAGCTGTCTAAAAAGTCGGCATTCGCAGTGCAAAGAGGAGACGAAACACCACGCGCATGCACTGATATTCGCCAAATTGTTGACTCATATCCATGTGTTTAAAGAATATCGAAATGATCCGTTCCCAGTATGAACGTTACTAAATTTAGTAACTTAATAATATCTAAATTTAGATGTTGCTAAGCCACTAAATTTAGACTATACCGCGTGACAAACTAGTGACTCATAACCTTGCGTTCAACACATGGCCCTACCGATGAATGACTCATGGCCCATGTGTCTAGGCTGCTCGAGAAAACATTATTGAACTACATGTCTTGAGACTGTTGAATTATGAAAATTATGCGAGCTCAGTGCTATACTTTTAGCTATTTGGAAATATATTATGTTGCTGAAAGAAAATTTGCGACCTTCGTGGAAGATTTCTAGAAAATAGATCAAAAGTCTGCCTTGTGACTTAAAGTGTATAGTAAGCATGTACACCTTGAAAAGAAGACATAATTTAACGTGTAATGCTATCAAACTTACAATTCAGATCAAACAGTTATAAGTTTACTGTCACTTTTTAGAATAAAATGTTAAAATTAGTAAGCCATTTTCGATTCTCCCTAAGTAGAAATACAAATCTTTATGCAACGGTCAAATTGAACGTAAATACATTCAGTAGCATCAATCTAGGTTTAAAATTATGTTGTGTTATGTACTAAAAAACATCGGTTTCTCATAGCAATACAAAACTGAGCTCACAGATAATTCAACAAGTCTCTATCAACGGTGTCTCCACCAGTGATTGTGCATATGTTTTTACAGATTTGAAAAACGTTTAAATTTTTCAGTGGTCCGTCCATTTGTGTACTGTGAAGTACCAAAAAGCACTTAAAAATCATTACGCCTATTACCGGAGAAGGATGGGGAGGGTTCAGCCCCATCCAGTCTGTTTTTTATTTGCCAGGCTGGACGGCACACCCGCGCCATGCAGTCAGGATTTTTCATGAAGGTCGGGGATTGGGGTGGGAGGAGTTTTCTTTGAAGTTTCCATATATCTGTTGTTGTTAGCTTCGTCACCAGAGCGCCCCACCCACCACCGAGTCCAACAAGGGGATACATGATGCTTGAATATCCAGAGCTGAATGCCAGGGCTACTCCAGGATATACTCCCGATGGGAGTCCTGCAGGTAAGTCCTGCAGGATTGACCCTAAGGCCTGCTCCGCTAAGGAAGACCTGACCGATTGGATGAATTTGGGCCTTATTCACCCGCCCGTTTCAGAGGCAGGCCCGGTCGAAACAGTGTGTTGGTGGGGCTGCTGTCCACAGACTGGGCCACCTCAACTACCAGGATCCCTTTCTCCCCCCAACGGATTGCGCCCCACAGTCAACAGGGTGCCTACATGATCATAGGAGAGATGGTCAGACCTATGTTTTCACTGACTGGGTACCTGATGGCGGTCGTGAAGGAAGAAAAGAGGAAAGAAAGCGGGACAGAAGATAGGAGCAAGAAGAGAGAGAGAAGAAATGTCTCTCCTGGAATGTCAAGGATGGCACTCTGTGGGAGACACCCCACCAGGTGGGCTTACACCGCCTGCAGGTGAGAGCAGAGAGCCTACTTATAAGCCCCAGGCCCCCGCGGGGGGTTGTATACACTGTCACTATCATTCTGATGACAAATTCTGTGAATGAGTAAGGTGAGCATGTCAATTGGGGCGTTAGCAAAACTGAACAGCGACGAACAGGTTTGGTTATTACAGGTCTTGCAACTCAAGGTTCTTTAGAGCCAGCAGTGTCCTCTACATCATATGAGGCTGGCACCTTGGGTGTTTCTGCTTTCTCTTGTTCAGCCTTGTGACACTCGTGTATTTAGTTTTAAGGCATTTTTACAAAGTGATGATGATGGGAGGAGGAGGGCGCACTGAACTTTTTGCCAGATAATAATATAATAATAATAGAGGGCATTTATATAGCACCTCAACCCCGGAGGGCTCGAAGTGCTTTACAGAACCAAAATGTTTAACAACCATACACGAAATATGCCTCAAAACAAACAGGAACAACAACATAAATACAAATTCATAACATGGTATACAGACATGATTCGAGACATGCTCACACATAATCATGTAATACAACTCGAACACATTTGTAAGTTTGTAGACATGACTGACAACCATCTTATGGGAAAATCCTGAAAACATTTCTCAGACAGATACTTGGTGAACAAGTATATTTTTAACTGTCGTTTAAAAGACTCTAGGCTTGAACAGTTCCGAATACATGCAGGCGATGCATTCCTGATTAATGGCCCTGCATATGAAAATGCCCTATTCCCATATTTTTTCATATGGGAACGAGGAAAAGAGAGGTGGTTAAGACTTTTAGGTCTCAAGTTTCTGGACGGTACATAGGGGCATAGTAGATCTGCTAGATAAGCTGACGTGGTAGACTTTTGAACGCGAAAACAGAAGGTTGCTACCTTGTATTCAATACTGGCTTTTATAGGTAACCTCAAAATAACCTCCACCAGGAGGTTGAAAGACGTATACAGAACATAACGTATAGGTAACCAATGCAATGATCTGAGTAAAGGAGTGCTGGGCTGGTACCTCGAGGTTCTAAAGGCTAGGCGGGCTGCATTGTCCTGTACCCTTTGAAGTTTAATAAGCTTATCATCCTGTTAGAAGAGAGTTGCAATAATCTAAACACGACAGTATAAAAGTGGAAAGAACTGTTTTCATAGCAGTGTCATTCAAATAGGGTGCTAGATGACTTATTCTTCTCAGTTCAGCATAGCATGTTCTAATCAACTGATTGATTTGATA
>JBCEWB010564742.1:0-12656 GCA_039654565.1 Peronia peronii | reverse complement strand
CAGCTGCCTGGATATCTATTTCTCAGGTGCTACTCGATTCCATCACAATCCAAGGGAAAAGAGAGAAAGAGAGAAAGAGACAGAGAAAGAGAAAGAAAGAGAGAGACAGAAGGGGAGGGAGAAATCAGCAAATTAAGCAAAATGTTAAAAAACCCATCTCATTTCATCGGCCACAACGATCGGCTAAAACATTTAAGTGACAGGCAAGTTTCATTTCTCCCTCTCATGGCATTATTTGTCGCTATTAACAAAAGTGCGTTCAGCTGACAAATGCTGCACAAAAACAACTCTGAAAGATTTCGGTCTCCAGTCTATAGAATAAAAACATTCTGCCCTCTCAGCTTGAGGACAAACAAGATATATCTGAATAATAATAATAACAATTCTAATAATAATAATTATTATTATTATCATTATGATAAAAACTATAACTAAAATTCAGCTTAGGAGGACCTGTCCGTCCAGAACCGAAAAAAAAAAAAAAATGGTTCGTACGAATCCTATAGTCTTGAAGGTCTGATTTTTTTGCCCTGTAAACGTAGCTTCTGATTCGCGAACATTTAAGGGTGGTCAATGCCTATGGTGAAAAAATGATTATATAAAGACGGACTGAAAAATAGAACTGAGCAGCTAGAATTGTCATATTTTCAAAGTTTACCTTCTACATTTTCCCCCTGATGAACTGTCTGCCTTCCATCTACACGTCCTTGCCCAATCTTTATTCAGACAAGTCTTTTTTTTTATATCGTCATTTCTCTGGCATTTGTCCCAGAAGGATTCCCATCTTGTATGGCAATATAAACATATAAAAAGTAGAATCTCCTAATTTAAAAAAAAAAATAAAAAACAAATTTAAAAAATAATAATTTCGAAAAAAAAAAAAAACCCACGACAATCTTCTACGACAGCAACAGTTGCAGCAACTAAACTGAAAACTTGACACACCAAAAAGAAAAAAACATATTCTCTAAGATGTGACAGCCACCCGAGAGAACGATATAAATCTATAATGTCGATTGTAATACCACAGAATGTAGCTCCATCATGCATACTATCTGGCTCAGACAGGTTAATAGCGACAAACAACGCTATGGGAGGAGGAAAAATCCCTGGACATCGTACGCAGACCGTGAATATCTCGGAAACTCTCCAAGCCTCTAATTTCTATTGCACGTTCACTTGGGGGACCTTAAACTGCACTTCAAAGATACACAGACCAGATCTTACTTGCACAGTAGATCAGCTGAAATCGGTCAGGCAGTTTTCCTTATCTATAAGTAATCTATGATGCCCTGTTCACTTTTGAAGCCTTAAACTGGAATGCAAAGATATCCAGACCTCAAATACACAATGGACCAGTTAACATCGGTCAGATAGGCAGGAATTGTTTGATCAAATAAGCCCAGCTTCACACAGGGCTCCACCGTGAACACATGCAATCAATGTAAAAGCCCAGCCTGGCAATCGATAACAATCAGGGACTTTTTCTCCTAATGATATGTAGTCTGACTATGACAGTGGAGGGGCAGGAAAGGGAGGAGGAGGGAAACAACGTTGGCCAGCTTTCCTACAGTTTGCCGATCAATTAATTAATAAAACATCATCATACGCCGATCAGTGGAAGAATGGCGCGGTCAGGACACAGGTTATAGACCTGATTATAGAGATCTGGGTACTGAGAACTGGACTTAGTACAGTCTGATGTCCTGTTTTTAACTCCCTGGCTTTTGCTCACTGAGGATAATCACTAATTTCGATATGTATTACCGTGTAATTGTCTATCATACACTCGCTCGACATAGACAAAGTTAGCTTTTTTCTTGATCGCTGTTGTGTCCACGTTTTGTCTATTTATTTTCATGGTATTTTGTTTGTTTGTTTGCTTGTCGAATTATGCCTGTCGACTGTTTAGCCATCCATTATTTTGTAGACAATATGTGGATTGTTTAGCTTAACTGATCAATAGACAACTTTGCAGTTGCTAAATATACTGGTATTGCTGACGACAAAATAGCTCTACTACAGAATAGCAGGGAAAATATGATTCAATGGAGCGTAAGGAAGACATAGCAAAGGTAAAATGTCGTACATTTCTATATTACTTTGCCATCCAAAGAGATAGCCGTTTCTTTATCATACTAGGGACTGGCATGCCTTGGTCTATGGATTTTGACAGACTATGAATTTTGTTTTATGCATGACTGGATAGAACTATTTTGCCCTGATACTTTTTAACTCTTCACCCACGCTTTGGCTTGAAGAAAAAGAAGGAATGAGAGGATCAACCAGATGCTTATTCTCAGACGGAAATAGAGGACGAAAATAGAGCTGGATCGGACAAAAGATTACTGACATAGTCTGGTAGGAATACCAATGAAACAGATCTTAGGATCTGGCCTAAGGTGAAAGAGATTAAGAGATAGGTCACGGATAATCTGAAGAGATGAGTGGACGATGCTGTAAAGAAGGCAGTTACTAATGGAATGGAAGGTAAAAAATGTCTTAGGATCAGGCTGAATGCAGGTCTTTGGCCTTTACTTTGGAAAGGATGCCGAGCAACAAGAACTCTTTCAATGATTAATGTACAAGCAAATTAGTGTAAATTTGTATTATGTAACACAGTACATGTACCTTATTTACTCATTATTTTTTCTTTCTTTTGCACTGACATGGGGCCATGTGGATGAAAAAAAATGACACTCCAAATACTAAATACTTTCTTCATAGCATCACGAACTTCAAGGCAAGTAGCACCTATCTGAGTAGTTCAATTTTGTTCAAATGTGAAAAGGCCCATTGTTTTGATGAAATAGGACGGTTAAGTCATATTTGTACATTATATATAAGACTGCTGCTAACTGCATCTTATTGATAGTTAAAGGCAAGGCAGTTTTGATGTAGATCTAGCAAAATCTGTCAAAGTAAACCGTAAAATGTGTTCACGCTTCTTTGCAGATCTCGCCGCCCAAAGATGCACATATTTTGCACAGTGATTTGTCAACCATTTCTATGAATTTCATGCACAACTATTAATCTAAACCGGTCACTGAGAATAAAAGTGGTGGCTCTCATGCCGAACGAAGAGAAAAAAAACCGCACCGCCATCTTTAAAGGCTTTTTTCTTGGAAATCGACAGGCGGGCTGCTGTTTTCAATGTCGCGTAACTTTGCAAGGGCTGAAAAGATTTGATAGATGTCAATTTCAAATTAAAGATGAAACGTGGCGCTTTCCAATGATGCACAAAATGATAATCTTCTCCTTTGAGATTTGTGGTCCAGTTCATAATTTGCGGCTTGTTTGTTGCATATTTTAAGGTGGTCAGCGGTTGCATGGTGGTCTTGTTTGAATAGTCAAGAGAATTCCTTAACTAATTACTAATTAAGATAATGCTGATGTCGATGACATCTAGGAGGTTTTGTTAACACGCCATTTTAAAACACTGCCGCAAATTCAAAGCGTACATGAATTTCTTGTAACACAACTCTATTGTGGGGAAAAAAAAATTATCGGGAATTGATACGCCATCCAGCTTGATTCACATGGTAAAGTCAAAATCAGTTTTCGTTCAATAAACTTCCGAGTAAAAAACAGTTGTCCATGGGAGGGACTACAGTTCTTGTGGAAGACTATAAAACACACTAGTAATTACATTTTACAACACGAGTTTCACCCTCTAGTCTTTAGAAAAAAAAAAGAAAGTTGCTACTGAACTTGTCAACGCACTCTAAGGTTACAAACTGGCGAGAGAAAAGAAATAGTCAAACGTTATCGTGTCACTTTACACTCATACCCAAATACTCAAGCTGCACAGAAACAGGGAAACAGGGAACCTCACGCTCAACGCGAGATAACCACCAGGAAGGAGGTTGAAAGACGAAACAAACGAAGAAACACGCTCAACGAAACACTCCCTGACATGACTATGTAATTAATGCAAATCATTGCAAATCAAATTCATTAATATTTTCCCTCAGGCTTTTTATAGTGGAGACAGAAAGAATTGCTGAAGAATTTTCATTACGCAGGTCACATATGGAATCGTAGACCTGTTATATCGGATATAAAATTCACAGTCAACATGTGAGGACAGCAGCTTCGATGGTCTCCAAGGTAACGGCACTTATCTCCACAATTCACTCAGTTCTCTCGATACCAACAAAGAAACTCTAAGCCACAAGACAACACTTTGTATTTCAGGGTTTAAACTAAACATGTAAAGCACTGACATAACTGAATCCAATTTATTCTACCAACCGGCACTATTAAAGAACTGTTCTAGGGTTCAGGAAGATTCAGGCTTATCGGCAAGAGCCATGTGGCCGACAAGGACAGTCCTCAAATCCATTTATATATACAACGTCCAGAACTCATCAAAAGGAAAATAAATTCTAGAAAACAAAAATAGCTGCAGAACCCAGCGACAGAATTCAGCAGTCGCTGCTCTCACTTGGCGACAAGAGAGTCATGTGAGGTTTTCCACTGACAAAAAGCAAAACGTGTGTCGTACCCGAGTAGTCTGTGTTCCGTTTCCTCCACCACCAAAGTCCGTAAAGCCTCGACGCTGGGCTCGCGAACAGGGCGACTGTGAAACAAAGTAAAAATGCGAACCAGCGAGTGGACGCGGGAGATGGTAAACGAAACACGATTTGCTGAAGCAGCTGGCTCGTCGTCATCTTGGTCGATAGCTTGCCCGGCGATCAATAGCGTAATATCTTAACCGGGAAACCACTGTGTGTGTTTTTTTTTCCCTTTTTTTGTTCTTTATTGTTTTCTTTCCTTTATGTTGTATCCACAGAAGTTACAATAGCTGGAGCGTTCATGCTGATATTTATAATGAGGTAAAACACGCGAACAACGCAGCAAGTTCAGACTCATAATTATATAGCTGTAGAAGATGGAAACTATTTTGCAGACGAGCGTTTGTCTTTCCACGTACTTTGTGAGCGGAGGGCGGTGCTCTGAGGGAATGGTCACTGGCAGTCCAATCGTTCACTTGTAATTCTGTCTGGACATTGGTAAACTGATCACAAAATAACCCTCGACTTTGACTGCTTTTGTCCAGGCGTAGGCAGGACAACAGCTTTCTTTCTTTTTCAATGTGAAACGAAACAGCCATGAAGTTCTGTAGGAAGAACAAGACTCATTCGGCTCTCAGATGACACAGGAAAACGGCATTCGGACTCTATGATAGTGTATTAGAAACAAATTACATAGAATTACTGAGTGAGAAATAGATCTAACCATATCTTCTGATGCTGGGCTGATCTTTAGCAGTTAGAACAGAGTATCAGACATTTCAAGGGTCACATTCTCTATAAATAGGTAACCAGAATGAAAAAAAAAATCCTAATGATACAAGAATTTTGATCAGGAGCCGTCACTGCAAAGTTCATTTACAGTACGGTACTTTTCACACTGAAATGTAGAAACGGGGAATCGATAAATTTGTGATCAAAATAAATCATCAGTGCATCATCTACAAAAGACAAAACACATACCATGCGGGAGAACAGGACTGCGGTAATCTGAATGAATACTAACAATCTTGATATTTTTTTTTTTTTTTATGTAAGTCGCGAGCTCGGTTCTTTATTGCTCTGTCTCCACATTTGGACTATTTGGAGATATATATGTCACATGAAAGAGGGACAGTAACTGTACCATGGAACTTAACCTATCACTTGCCCAAACAGGAAGATTTTGAAAATCATTTTGTCCTATCTCCTATGTGCAAAAACAGCTGAACCTAAAACATCAATTTTCTCAAAATGCAAAAAATAAAGATAGAGCAACAGAAAACTGAGCTCACGAAGTTCTAATGGACTCTCAGTTAGAAACTTTGTCCATCCTAATTTGCATTTACCCTCTAAACTGAGAATTTACATAAAATACAGCTTTGATAGATAAATTAATCTTAAGAGGTACATAACATCACAGCACATATTTTGTGTTATAAAGGCGACAATACACAAGATGAAGCCTGTAACAGGAAGATGCGAGAAATCTTGCAAGAGTTAGCTCCTGGTGGCAAGGATCACGCATCTCGGATTAACCCTTATTATGCGGGATAGATGATAGCCCGCGAAGCTTCTCAGGAAAACAGTAAAAAAAAAAAAGCTATAAATTATTTGCATGGGATCTATTTAGGATATAGTTAACATTGTGAAACATTCATCTGTGAAATATAAGGAATATGCAAAGTGTCATAATGAAATCTTTACAACTACGGCGATTCATCGTTAACAGCACTGCAGTGTATGGCGTAAAGGAAACCTGTGTCGGAAATGATGATAAAGATTATCTTGAGATTGGACACATGGTGACCTGGTAATCGACCCAATTAAACGGACCAAAGAAAACCTGGACTCATACGATAGACTCTGATAATTTCTTCCATTTGCAGTCTATATTCTGGACAGTTTCCATTGTTACAGAGGTAGCAAAATGCTTCTAAACCAAACAGGCGGCTGCTGCTATCTATATCTGCCACACAATGGACATGGCCGCGCGCCCTTTCTTCATATGCAGCACACGAGAGACATCGAGCGTAGACCGAGGGCGCCATTTGAATAGAGTAGATCGCATTGGGACGCAATAAAAAATGGCAGCAACTAATCGAATGTTTTCTTTGGGGAGCTCTAAGAAAAGCACGATACACATTTTTCATCGATGCACAAAATACATATCTCGGCTGGGGAAGCTTAAAAAACTGGCTTTTGCATAAGAAAATATCGAAGCATTTCATTTCGTCCGATGACTCTCTTTATCAAGACCCGATTAGAGACGTGCTACGCTTATTTCATCTAATATTTTCTCTCCGTATACACAAAACTAAATGCAGGAGCTGAAGAAAAGGACACGTGAATGAAGCGGTGTTCATTGAGCTCTGCGGTTGTATGTTGGTCACAAGAGCACACTCAAAGTCAATCATCGGGCATACATGGATTTCCCATTTTCCAATTCCTTGGGTAATTGCTTGACCCTGTACATGTTTATGGTCATTTCTTCAGGAGATTTATGGAGAGGAGTCGGCCTTGGAGTAAATCGCTATAAGGAACTATACTGTGAGATATCCTGGCACATGATTCTGGGTACAAACTGTTGTACCAAGAGGTGTGAATGAAAATATGCTATTTGCTCGCACACATTGTATCAATCAGCTTTTTTATTTCTTTTTTGCTTTCAAACTGAGTCTTAAAGAATGGCTTTGGTGAGTGGGGAAATCTCTGGTATGAGACACTGGAAGCAGTGAGTTTCGTATTCTCAGTGTGATATTTGACTGTCTTGGCTCAGAAATCAGTAGGTACCACAGCCATAGTATGCGATATTTAACAAAACTTCTCGTCTTTGACATCATAGCATCATAGTTCGGACATAGAAAGGATATATCTTCAACCCTTTTCACTCCTAACATCCCACATCCTTAATTTGTTTCCTCCATCTATTTTAAAACATTTATCTTAGTACAATGATCTAAGCCATAAAAATAATGTTTCCAACATTGTCTACTAGGAAGGTTTCAAAATGCAGCAAACAGATCGAGATTTTGAGGAAACTTTAGAAAACAAAAAACCAAAAAACTAGTTGTCTGGTTTCTGCACATCAGATGCCTAATCATATCCGGCTGTTCTTATAAGCGTAACTGTAAAATCGTACATAAAATTATATTGACCAGGTCTAGTACAAGCAAACGTATTTTTACACCTAGGAGAACAGCCGGAATGTAATATTATGGCTCTCTCTGCCAGTAACAGTCCATTTACATTTGCCAACTTCAGCACCTAACCACCAGCTAGTCTAACGCTGTTACGTGATATTTCCAGTCCAAAGCAATTGATCTAATGGCATTGCTTTCCAAAAATATTATATTGTGGATAAAACAACAACAACATAAAAGGGCCAAACTCTGCATAATCATGCTTTGGTCCATCGTCCCACGGGAGCAGGAGGTGAACAGTCTGTTGTCGCACCATGATTCCCCAGACTGCCCAAATGACGTCAGGTTTATTTACGGTAGAGATTATGCGAGATGCCCACTATGAAATGTTTATTCAAACATCCGATAAGACCACCCAGCTTGCACTCTTCACAAGGGGCACGACACTGCCTTCTACTGAATGAATGATAAAAGGTTCACGTCTACAGAAAAAATAAATAAATAAATAACAACACAACATCTTAGATGTAGCAGCTGGGAGCAATAGGATCATGCACTTGCACCATCTGAGATGGAGATTTTGCTCCAGTCTGCATCAATAATAAATTGTTCGCCGTACGGTATTCCTTGCTTTGGAAGACTGGAAATCTGCCCTCTTCTGACAGAACGTCGCATATGCATAGTATGTGCTAAAATGGTATTATTTTTGTTGTTTTTGTTGTCAGATTCGACTTCCCGATGTCAGGACACATCTTTTGTTCTTGGTCTAATGTCTGTATCTTGAAAAAACAATATTTTTTTTCCATGAACGAATTTCTATGAACTGAATAACAGACTGAAACTTTTTTTTTTTTTTGCTCTCCTGTAAAATTTTATTTTCTGCATATGCGACGTTTCGTCAGAGGAGGGTAGAAATGCAAACGATACTAGGTGAACAGATTCAAGTTTTGCAAGAAAACGAATTTGGTATTATACCCCCAGCGTTTCGGTGTAGAGGAAAGTAGACTTCGAACATATTTTTTAAAAACTGTGTTGATGTTCCCTCTCTGGGACGTACACTGAAGGAACAGGCAGCCAATACTCACTGGTAGTAGTTGCTGTAGCAAATCTTTACAGTGTTGCGGCGAAGATGAACAAGACTAACCATCCACACACTGGAAGAAGACAAGACAGTCACAAATAATAAAAGTTGCAGGAAATGACATTATCTCAGCGGTTCTGAAGATGGTTCCAAACGCTGCAATTACTATGGCTCAGCTATAATAATATCAAAGTCAGTACGTATTTCACACAATCATTCTGAAATGCGATTTTTGCTTTAAAAAAAAATAATTTAAAAAAAACAAACAACGTTGACTTTTTGTTTCCTTTTAAGAGTTCTGCCTTTTCTGAATATAAAAACAGTATTAAAAAGTGGATAGTTTTCATTCTAATAAGTTTGACTCACGGTCATTCACCCGATTGTCACGGCCCACTGTCAACTAGGATTTGGCTCCCTCACTTAGGTTGCTGTATGCATTGG
The DNA here is from genome assembly GCA_039654565.1 of Peronia peronii. NCBI lineage: Eukaryota > Metazoa > Mollusca > Gastropoda > Systellommatophora > Onchidiidae > Peronia > Peronia peronii. The sequence goes on along the minus strand of JBCEWB010564742.1, from coordinate 3,477 downwards.
TAGATCACACATAATATACACATAATTTGCCTCAAGAACCCGGAAGTAACTTTATAGAAGTCTTTATGATGATAAATAGTAGGATGCAAAATTCCAGAAAAGATGAACAGAACGCCAGGAAAAGGAAAACAAAATAAAACAAAACAAAAGTCACGGAGAGAGGATTATTATGTGAAAAAAAAGCTGTTTTGAGGCTGAAAGCAGAATATAAATCTCTCGATTTCAATGTTTCCCTTAAAATAAATTTAGCAGCTTTTTTCTCAGATTCCGATTTATTTTCACCATTTTTTAAATCTGGACCGATTTTTACCAGATTTGACGTTCATCATTAAAGACTAAAAAAAAAAAGAAAAGAAAACTTAGGCCCTACAAACGCGGGTCCCATTCTGTTTTCCCATTCTCATCGCATGACTTTTTAAAAAAGAATCTACAAAATCTTATTTTTGGGCACAAGAAGATGTGAAAACAACGTAACTTTTTAGAAAACATGCTAAAAAAAAAAACATGTTGACCAAATTTCATCAAATTCCGTTGATATTTCACTGAAGAGACTTCAAAGATAATCATTTCAGAGAAGCGAAATCCAAGATGATTGCATTGCTTGGCAACCGTTCGAGCCATTTATGTATTATTTTTTAAACGTTTTTTTTCTTCAGTTTGAACATGCCGAATTCGATGGAAAAGATTAAAATTATCTATCTGTAACAATGATAATAATAATAATACCCCCCTCCCCCCCCCCCCTCAGGGCGCACCTCATCCCCACCCTCCTTTCCTTAAAGGATTTAGTGGATACGCTTAGCGCAGTATGAATAATCTGTTCTGAATCTCCACGTGGCTGAAGGCTTGGTCACAACGTTGATGAAATCAAATTATAAACAGTGGCGCAAAATACCGGGTCTTATCGGTCTCAATAAAAAATGAGGGAAAAGTTAAATCTATTCCATCTTAAAAATCACTATTCTTGCAATAGATAGATCTAGATTTAGCGGTATAATATTGAACCCGGGTGTTTTAATAGTGGAACACAAGATTTCAGAAAAAAACCGACGGGGATTTCTGGCTGGAAGTTCGTCAGGCATGTATGTAGTTTAATCATTAACACTACTCACTACTATCATTATTTGCAGGGCAAATTTATTAAGTCTGTCACTCAGGGTGAAGACTTTCAATCATAAATTTCTTACCCACTGTAACAGAGTCAAGGCAAGAAGTGAGGCAAACTTGTGGCTGAGACAAGGCCAAGGTCATGGGATGCGAAATTTCCCGGGATATTGTTATGCCCTAATATTCACAACGCAATGTGCTCCTCACTATACAAACAAAGAAGTAAAAAGTCTCCAATCACATAACAATTCACAATGTTAAATAAACGGAGTTCACATCAACTATGTGATCAATGAAAAATTCAGAACGAATCCATTATAACACAATATAGAATCTACTTCTTACCTAGGAACCTCTTCGCTCCTCCCTAATCCCTAAGCCCTTTTCTCTCATATTCCTCTGCATAACTATGTCCCTCACCCCATCCAAGTCGAACAGACCAGAAAATTTGATAAGGAAAAGAACAAAACAATCAACTAATAACAATAAAAACAAACTAAGCAGGGCAATAGGTTGTGTTGCACACGAGAAGGTTGGCGTTGATAACAGTCCTCTTTGGACGTATTCTGAGTGGAAGGGAAATTAGGGAATAGTGTGGTAAAAACCTGAGAGTCTGCGGAGAAAGGAATGAATATATTGTAAATGGAGACAGAGAGGCAAGGGGAGGCAAAGAGGCACATATGGAGGAGAGGAAGAGGTTGCATTTCTTCACGGTGATAGGATAACTGCCTGAGCCATTTTGGGGCCAAACTGGGTTTAGGCCACAGCTGAATACTTTAAATCTTTTACTATCTTGCTCTTAAAGCACTGCTTGAACCAGCTGACATAAAACATATGTGTGATGTTGTGCGTTGAGGAGATTGTTTCTCCCATTTTCCTCAACACAGCCAAACAAATGACTTAGACAATTATCTTATGAGCGTGACGCTATGCGGATAGGAGCAGAGACTGAGGCCATGGAGCGAAAAGCTGGGACTCCAAAGCGTCCGGAATATTCCATTCATCCAACCCTCCTCTTTCCACCACCCTCCCCTATCCTCCAGACACGCACAAGCCAGCCTCTTCTTTTGCCTCTAGTGCGCTCTTTGAAAATTGCAGTATCAGAATGATCCATCTCTGTTGCTACGAGAAGCCGTCTCGCCAGAGCGACGACTTGGCTGAGCAGAGAGACCCTCAGCAGGTTTGGCTGATGGGGGGCACAAAGGATCATACAGTCGAACTGAGATGGGCTAGAGAACTACAGATTCTAACTTACTTCCATAAAACGCCTCTTCCCTGAAGTTTAGTTTTGAGATCTCTTTTTAAACAGCAGTTCTTTTTTTGAATGTTTGTTTATCTTTGTGAATAACATGACAGAAATAAATATGTACTATCTAAATCATTTATTTTTAATTGAAAATCCTCTCCTATACAATAAGCAAATCATGTAATTAACATGTACAGCAGCACCTTATTTAAATGATATGTTTAATGATAGAGGAAATCTTTTGCATTTGGAAAACAGGTTTAATACTAACGCAAGCGTGTAAATTGTGAAGATACCGCTCTCTGATATGTTATCGTTATTGTGATGAATGGGTTGCTTTTCAATCTTGTGGGAATTGAAACTATACAGCGGTTTCATTATTTAAACAGATGGGGGTTTAATTTGAACTGTGCATGTAGTGAAAACAGGGGTTTTGTCAAAATACGTTAGATATCTTAGGTGCTTAAAAAAAAAAAAAAACAACTTTTCTTTGAATATGCTGTTTCGAGAAATGGCCATTTAGTTTTTAGAGATTAAAATGAAGAACAAGACTGTCCCTGTGATTTTGTTTAAAAATTATATTTAAGTAGGTTTTAGTATAAATTTAAATTTAAATTAACCTATTATGAAAAAGGCGTTTCCGGCCAGTATATGTAATGTATGACGGATCGGTATGGAGACTGCACAAAGAAAGGGCTGGTTTGCCAGAAGAGCTAGGTAGAAGACATAGAGAGTGAGAGTGGGCTGGGTAAGGTAGGTTTGTTGATCGCAAGGGAAGGGGGAGGAAAAGAGCACAACAACAACAACAACAACAACTACAACTACAACAACAACAACAAAAGAAACACATACACACATAAAAACAGACTAACTAGAGGACCAAGAGAGTGAGTAAATTAGAGCAAGTTAGTTGGGAGGAGGGGATGGGGGAGGGGGGGGGGCAAGTGGTTGGACGAAAAAAAGAGAAAAAGAAGGATGTGGTTGTAGAAGAGGATAGGCAGAAGAACAAGTGAATATATTAAATTAGGTAGACCAGAAGGCCTGGAAATTAATAAATTAGATGAAAGTTAGGCTAGAAGGACCAGGGAAAGTGAAGAGGGGAACATGGCCAAAAAGGTAAAAAA
>JBCEWB010564631.1:0-18462 GCA_039654565.1 Peronia peronii | reverse complement strand
TTGTATGTATGTTGTTGCTCCTGTTTGTTTTGAGGCATATTTCGTGTGTGGCTGTTAAACATTTTGGTTCTGTAAAGCGGTTCAAGCCCTCCGGGGGTGAGGCGCTATATAAATGCCCTTTATTATTATTATTATTATTAATTTAAAAGAATATCAAAATGTGTATATGAGCCATTCTCAAAAGGTCAACCATAACAGCACTACCCTCACTTCAGGTTCACAAAAAGAAAGAAAAACACTCAAGTTTCATTTTTTATTGCTTGTCTGTCCTAAACACAGACCTGCCCACCTTCGCATCAGCGGAGGAGGGATATCTGACTCAAAAAGGAGGGAAAATCAGGGAAATGGAGGGAAATTTACCAACTCATAGTTCCTACCTAGAATTACTATGTGTTACAGAACAAACTAATAGAACATCTGCATGTGAACTTAAGGTTTCATTCCATATAAATATTACATAATAAATTAGGTCTGTTCTTACATTCTTTGCAGATTCATAACATAGTGAACAGTTTTATTTAATTCAAGTATAGATCTAGTGCATTTTGCACTATTTACAAACATTTAGAAAATTCATTGCACAAATTTCTATTCTTTTGGGCCGTTGTCTTACATTTCTGAAGGAGAAGGCATACTACCACTTCACTGGACGGTGGCAGGGGAGTACATGGTAGGTTTATGGTCAGCCCGCCACCCAATATTCCTGCTTTCCCTTTGATCCAATGCTCCGACCACTGACCAGCGTTTCACATCTATCTGCTTCTGCATACAATTAGTAATATTGAACAACGGATTCTTGATGTATTCTGACTGCCCGTGGCAAAGTAGAGGACAGTGCCGGTGGGCTCACACAGTTGGCGGGACTGAGTGCGGGTGGGGGATAGCAGTGGATGGAGGGAGGAAAACTGACTAGGCTAAAACGATGCATGGCAGTGAAGCGGTTAAATTCTGGCAGTGATAGTGATAGCTATCACAAAAAGAAGTAGGCATACCAGCCATTTCATAGACAGAAAATAGCCTGTGAATGAGACAACCTCCGTCATGAGTGCTGGCAGGGACATTTGAATAGCATGACAGGCCAGTCAAATTTCACACCAAAATTATGCCGGAATCGCCGAGACTTGATCTTTTTTTCTTTTTTCATCCCTCTTAAGTAAAATAAGCAGACAAAACCAGTGATTATGCACATTATGGCCAGCCCGACGTCTTCTGTCCGATGACATATGCGTAAAGACATGTAGCTAAACAGATCATCTACATCCGACCAGACTTCTGAGTGAAAGATCCCAGGATGAATCTACATCGTTTACATCGTGGTCGGCAACAAGCGGACTGAAAGTGAAAACAAAAAAAACAAAAAAAAACCGAGAGGCAGGATGGGACACCACGGTTAATTAAAGATTTAGGTTCAAAAGGGAACTATACGAGCCACTGTGGGCCAAGCGATGATCAGATCATGAATGACGGGTGCACGTGAACGACCACTTAGCATGAAGGCGGGACGGGCGGGGTGTAACACATAACACTACCATGTCCAGACTGAGCTAAAGCATGTACTGTTGGCCTACAGACACAGGCCTTGGCAACGGCGGCAGGCAGGACCACTGCCCATAGCAACAAACGGGAGAACGCAGTTTTCTTGCTGGACTGTGAGTGAAAACTATAATTATTCCAGCCGCATTCAGAATGATGCAAAAGCATGAAATGAGGAAAAACTAGTATAAAATATCTGAATTCGTCCGAATGCGGGAATTTTTATTCACGACGCGGGATGGCGGGATACTGAGTCGAAATGCTGGATGATCCCGCATAAGGGGGAAGGTAGGCAGGTCTGTAAACATACACTGAAGAGACAGAATAAACAAATCTATAAAGATCACTTGGACAGACATGAACTCACAAAGGTCCGTAATCCTAAATGTGCCTAAAATCTTATCCTCAGATTATCATTTCTTCTGACGGCTTCTCTTGATATTCTTACAATGGCAAAAAAATTGACATAAGATCTTGGCTTGCTACATTAGATAATGGCACAATGCTTCTTTTTTCAATGTGAAGTATCATTTTTCTCAAATGTTATCTGGGTTTAGTGTTTCAGGGTCCATCATTTTTGTGTTCTTAGACAAACTTTTTTTGTCATCCGCGAGTAGATCTCCGAGTGATAGATTTTTATACAAGAAACCGTTTTCTGGCCATGAGATACTGTAGGAGTGAACTTTATAACCATAGGCTCTTAAATATAGAGAAAAGCAGTGAAAAAACAGCTAAATAACTGGACCAGTTTCCAAGAATACGAATTTTTGTCATTTGTTACATCTAAGAAATGGCCCAGTGGGCATCCATATTTTTAGTTTTTTTTCCCTGGTCAACTTTCTGTAGTTATCGGACGATTGGTAAAGTGAAATGAGGCGCCAGCAGGTCGAGTTATATTTTCGTTATCACTTTCACACATGTTACGTCTAAGACTATGTAAATTGTATTCTGGAAATTGCAAATATTGAATCCTATTTATTCAGTGTTTTAATCACATGAAACTGGTGTGGTCTTGATTTGAGGGAGATCTAAGTCTGTTTTCATTTAGATTTTTGTTCTGCAGCTACAACGAAGTAGTGTGCTTCATCATTTGTTATGTCTAAGGAGTGGAAATTTTCGTCATCTAAGTAATTATAATTCAACCTTTTGGAATGACTTCTCTTATATTTTTTCTCGGGCATAATTCAGTTGGGAATTGTTTCAAATAGTCTCATTTGTAACCTATCTGTCCTGGCATGGCTCAATTACATTAGATCTACATGCTTTTGTGTATAACAGTCTCTATCTTGTACAACTGAACACTGCTTTTGATGTTCAGAATACAGCCATAAGTGATAATTTATGGCTAAACAATTCAGAATAATGTTCCTAAATATAGTAGGGTGATGGGGGAGACATTTATACTACATGGCAATGTTTATAGCTGGTAGATTTTTCAATGAGCTACTATTTTTAATATTTACTTTTTGTCATTATATTAACATAGCACATCTTATAAATTATTAGACCTTGATCTTACAAGCCAAAGGAAAGATTCCATGTTCAGAGGTCCACACTACATGGCAGTCTTTTCCTACACATTCTGTATGTGTCTTAATAAAATTTTAGTGGTTAGCACTGTTTGTGGGAATAATATTCCTTTAATTCATATTTTTTTTTTTTTGGTCATTGTTACATCTAAGAAATTTAATGTATTTAATTGCTTTGTGAAAATTTTGCCTCCTTTCCCCTAACTCATGACAACATACTTTTGAAAACATTTTGGCTTTTCATGTTAGGAGAAGTTTGCATTGTTTTGAGAGACGTTTGTCAGTTTTTAGAGGAACCTGTGAGACTGCAAGAGTACACAACTAGTGGAAATTCCAAGAACTAAAAGATCCCACAAGCAGTGCCGTCATAAATCGCCCAGCATTAATATATCTAGATCTAGATCGCGAACAGATGCCCTCTTACATTAGTCTTTCTTAGGCCACGGACATATTATTTGTTGTCAGTACTCTGATGTACATTGTCAGGTGTGAGGAATTAAGCACTACAAACTTCAATCTCAGTTCTCAAACAGCCGCTGAACAACACTTCAATTCTCGTCTGGAGCACGTGGAATATTTGATCATACTTCCGCTTTCACTGTTATCCCATGGGACTTGTATCACATTAAAAATTATTATAAAACGGTGATCGCCTTGTGGACTCAGCGAAAGTCGGCACCCAAAAGCAGGAAAGTTGACGACAACCAAAAAAATTGGAACTTTAGTCGGAACTTTGACATCCTTGAACATAACAATCTCAGTTACTGACCTCTCACCTGTGTATATCCATTAATTGGAGCAATAAAATATGGAGAAAGCCACAAATGTAACACAATTTTGAAGAAACTCATGAATAAAGATTAGCTGGAAATCTCTGTAGTGAGTACATTGTTTCCAACAGCTTTATAAAAATTGGCTTGTAATATCTTCATTATGTTGCCAACACATCCTGAAACTTAGTCTTGCTCTTTTTCGAGAAAGGAACATGATGATTTCTGATTATGACACCTGTATGGATCAATCAAACATGATTGAAATCGCAGAAACTGGGCTTTAGAGGGAGTTGTCATGGACATGGAAAGATGTAGGTAAACAAAACCAATAATTTTCTGCTAAAGGCATCTGGTCTGTCATCACAGATATTCTCAGTCAGATCTTATCAGAGTAGTGAAAGGTTAAGGAATAATTCATGCAGCTTCAAAAGAATTCCATAAACTATCAAATTTTAGCTTAGATGTAATTATATTAGTCATGTGATATTTGGATCTAGATCTACACTAAATGTTTCTATTGTTCTCTTCAAATAATGCTGTTGTCAATCTACCTCTTGAAAAAGTTTTCATGTTATTCTCTTTTATCTACTAAATCAAATGCAAACAGCAAAATGTCTTTGTTCAAGATCCCTTTTATCTGACTTCAGTTATTGGGGGGAAAAAAAGGGTTCCAATATTTTGAGAACTTGTTTATAAAATATTATTCCTTATGTCTATTCTGCTGGTAGTTCTCAAATTGAATGGCCTTTGTTGTTATAACTATTATCTTTTAATCAAACTATTTTCCTTTCATTTTGATGTATTGATGCTTAAGTGCTACATCTATGAGCTTAAAAGGTTACACTGTCACTCATTGGTTGTGCCCACTACATTTGTGGAATAAATTTAGATGACAGCAGTTCTCTCAAAATATTACGTAACATACATACAAACTTTGCCTAAGTAAATGTTTTTTTTTTTTCTGTAAAATTACTGAGACAATGAGCTTTCAGTCTGTCCTGTCAGAAACTGGTGCACTGGCTCAACAAGTTACAGCATGAGAAATTCTTTGTGTGTGTTGGGGGGAGGGAGGGTTAGTGTCCTGGTGATTTTCTTTTACTATTACAGACAGACAATTTTAACCTCTTCCATCAAATCTGGTATGTTCAAATTAGAGGAAAACACTGGGGGAAAAAATCAACTTTCTCAAACGGTTGCCATAGAAACACCACCATCTTCAACTCTGGCTTCTGAAAATTGGCTATTTGAAATCTATCTCCTCTGATGAACATCAACAGAACTTTATGAAACTTGGTGAACTTGCTGTCTGACATGTTATCTAAAAAAAAATACATATTTTCAGCTCTTCAGATGCAAAAGAAAGTTTTCTAGAAATGTTTGAAAATGCCATGGAGTGAATTTTTTTCCTTTTTAGGGGGGTTCTATGAAAATGGTATATGTCAAATTTAGTTAGAAACAATGCAGAAATAATATTAAAAAAGTAAATAGCAAAATAGTGACAAAAAACATTTTTGAGAAAAATGTGTTTAAAGTTTTTCAAAGAGAAAATATCACATGGACAGTTTTATATTCGGCTTTTAGCTTTCAAGCAGCTTTTTTCACATAAGAGCCAAATCTCCATGACTTCTGTGTCTTTTATTGCCTTATTCTGGTTTTCTGTTATATTTTTTCTCGAATTTTGCTCCCTACCCCCTATCATTATGAGGCTCGCATTAAAGTGACTTCCAGGTTCTTGAAGGCCTATATGTGGCATCCATATCTTTCTCTGTCAAAACCAAGAGTGTCTTGACCTTAACTACGGTACATAGTCCACAACTGTGCTCTGGAGGAGCAGAAATAGAAGATAATTTTACTATTTACAGGATGTGGAAATTCATTCTAGAGCACCTGGTGAAAGCTTACACTGATCATCTGCCTGATCACGGGTTTATTTCGCCTGAGATTGGTCACCCAATGTCCATTCCTGGCATTGGAGCTCAAGATAGTGCTACAAGAAGTCAGTATCCAGTCAAAAGTCATGATCTACCTTTGCATATAGCAACCCGAGAAAGCCAAATCCTGGTTGACAGTGGGCCAGGCTATCCGTTTTTTTTTTTCTAAACCTGTGGGTAGTCACCCAATGTCCATTCCTGGACAAGATATTGCTAGAAGAGGTCATAATCAAGTGTTTTATGCACCATTGTCTTTTGATCTACCATTGCATTTAGCAACCAGAGGGGGCCAGATCTTGGTTGACATTAGGTTGGCCACACATTGAATGACCATGGATCAAACATATTAGAATGGACATTTCATTTTTTAATATCATTTTTATATGCAGAAAGGGCAAGATTTTTAAGAGAAAACAAAAACCTAAAATCACACTTTTTTCCGCAAGCAAAAACCAAATTTCAGGATGCCCCCCCCCCTCCCCCCATACTCTCTCTATCCCCCACCCCTACCCCTAGAATTAAAGAAGAATAGAGTATAGAGTTAACTAAAGAAATGTTCTGTGAGAAAAATGGGGGGAAAAAACTTACTTTGTTGTCAATATTAAATCTGCTAAGATCTCGAGACTCTGTAGCTCTCCTGTCTCCATGTGTCAAGGCACCCTGTAGAAATAAATAAAAAAAGATAAGAAAGACATTCCATCTTAAAAAAAAAAAAAATTGCATGCTTCTCACACAAGAATGATGCAAAAGTAATCCATTCCCACCACAAAATTTGAAAGTCTCATGAAAATCAAGTATTACAAAAATATCTGATTGAGCAATCAAGTTCATAGAGCATGGAAAGAAAAGGGAGTGCTAAAACTCTCCCAAACTGAAACTTTTAATACATTACAATGCTGAAAAGCTTTCCTAATTCTATTCACAATTTCACTATAATTAATACAGTCGAGTCCACTCTAACCGAACTCTGATTAAAGAAATTTCTGATAAATTGAATAAAAATGAAACAATTTATTTTTTTTCCTCTTTGCGTCTATTAAATGTCTCTCGCATAACTTAAAGTCATCACCATGAGTTTCCTTTAAATCGAACCCGTCAGCGCCACCACAAAGGTAAAAATCGGCTATTGTCATCTCCACGTAGTTTCCACCAACGCAGATGCCGGCCAGCACTGCCGAGTAGTCAACCACCCTGGCAGGTGTCAATATATGCCTAAATGTCCTACACGTTACATATATTACGAAGTGTGGAGTTACGGTATAACAGAGCACTGCACCAGTGTTATAATGCTGGTTATCGCACCTGCTAGCTTTTTTGTTTACTTGCGGTAGACTCGCATATACAGACACCCTCACAGGCTATGTGATGGCTTCCTTTAATTGTTTTCAGAGTCAAAACTTATTAATAGTCCTTTTCAGGGTTAAAACTTACTCAACTGCTCCTTTCAGGACTAAAGCAATAACAGTCCTTTTCAGGGCTAATACCTACTCATCAACAGTTCTTTTCAGGGCTAAAACTAACACCATTCTACCCCTACTTTTCTTTACATTACTTTTGCTTTCAACACAGCCCTTACATCCAATTATACAACAGGGCTTGAATTTAAGATAAACGCAAAGTTCGGGAGCCACAGCACAATTTCTGTATAAAGGGAAATTATCCTGTAACAAAATAATTAAAATAGTGCCTCATTAGTCATTCGAGACTTGTCCCCTCCCCCCTACCACCACTTGTTAAAACCCGAAGATGAACTCTCTTTAATCAAACCCATTAGGTTGGTCCCAGCAAATTCCATTTAAGCGGACTCAACTGTAACATGTTTTAAAACAAAATTTTGAGATGTTAATTGATCCCCAAACAATATGCAAAAAAACATGTTGGATGGGACATCTGCATTATTCACTCATATATGGATATGCTGAAATATATTCAGCTTCTAGAATGCCTAGAATCTATATTTGTTGCTCATACCATGAAAGGTAATAACCATTAGTTCCTCTTTACTTTCTATAAATTATAAATTCACATTTGTTCTTCAATTATCCTTAATTCCATTTTTTGTTGTTGTTTTACTTGTAAATTGACTATTAGTGCCCTTAGATAAATTTGACTTTTCATTTTTTCACATATGTGTATATTTAAGTATTTGCATAAAAGATTTACATTACATACCAAACTTTCCAATCTTTTGGCAACTGTGGCAGCAAATCTTCTTTCCCCAGCCAATTCAGAGATCAGGAAGATATACTCTGGGGCACTTACTTGATTGGATCTGTGGGTGCGCCCTGTCAATAAGTATTAAAGATCAACAAACTTAAAATTCAAGAAGGCATGTCATCCCTAGAAAGAGACAGGCTTGTAGCATCAAAGACTGGACAGGCTTCAGTTCAATGGAGTCATAAAAGAGCAATGGGTCACAACAAATGGCATAGTCTAATGTCGACATCATTAGTTTTCTTTTCCTTTTCCACACAGAAAAGGAAAATGAAAACTGAAAAGCTTCAATGAACTCATTTTAGGAGAGAGATTAGAAAATAACTGAATTACCTAGCTTCTATTTGCTTCACAGTTATTAATGATTGACAGTGGCATTTTGTGCATTTTTTGTTTCACAGAAAAGGGAGATTAATAGCAAAACTTGAAGAACAAATTATAAGGGACATTCACAATGTTGTACAGTAGCTGAAGGTACTCTTCTGACCCCTAAAAACATTGCATTGCTTGTAATTGTGTTCCTGGCCTTTGCTGTCCTGTGGTTGCAACTGCACTTTGCCTCTTTTTGTGTCTGTGTGTGTATGTGATTATGATAAGTGTCCCCTTCCATTGATTTTCCACTTTTGATAAAAAGTTTGTGTCACTTTAGGGCGATGTTCAGTAGATCTTCGACAATAGGACTGATTCCTCAATAACAAAAGCAGTCAGCCAAAATATGATTCTAAATCAAGTGCCATCAAAAGTCAAAGTTTCTGCTAAAACTTGGTGGTGAGGAATGATTTTTTTCAAGCCTAATACTTTATATAGTGCTTGATCAAGAACATTTCATTGAAGATGGAGAGACTGATGAAAAGTATACCAAAAAGGCTGACAATTCTCATCTCGTCGTTACACTGTTAGCAATATGAAAGGAACATTATTTCTCACACAAATAAGCTTCCCCTCCCCCCCCTTTTTTTTTAAATTATGCAGTCATGGTGAATTCTTCAAAACTGGAACACTGGTTTGGCTGAGAAGCGTTTCTCAGATGGAATTGTTTTACCGCTGTAAATTCTGCAGGCGCTGAGCTCAGCTTTTCAGCTACAAATTAGTGTGATTAAATTAATTAGAAAGGTACCTAAACAAAATGCCTTAAATGCAGAAACAATGCTATACTTAAGATTTTGTTACGTGGTAACAACTTCTGATATAAATTTCTCTGCAGTTTTGTCAGTCTCCCCCAGTTCATGTTTTGTTGAAAATGCCACTTTATTTTGTTACTAGTTGAGAACAATTGTGCACAAAGGTTGGTTGCTTCTAAGCACACAGGAAAGAGGAGTAAAATTTGAGGAAAATCCATACTATTGCTAGGTATGAAATTTTGATGGTTTATGGATCTTCCAAGGGTTTTATAATACAAATTTATAAGTGTTCTTTTATCTCAAAGTGTAATTAAGCATTACATTACTGATATAAAAATATCTTGTCTAGTAATTTTGCAAGGCATGAAGAAGCATAAAAATTTCTTTAAATAAAATCTTTTCACAATTTTTGAAGGTTTTGTAGATAATACCTAATTTTCTAATTGCAATTTTTGTAATTCTAAAATAATTTCCTGCCAGGTGAGATTCTTGAACATCTGTTTCAAGTTACACACAGTTCAAATCATTTCAATCACCAGCAGAGGAATGTAAATATTTATATTACAGAGTGAATCACACCTTGCAGCTGAATTAGTAATGCTTTTATGCATTTTTATGTGATCTTGCCTAAAAAATGTACTGAAAATGTGATTAAATTCCCTTGTCATGTATAAAAAATATTTTTTTCTTCAAGGAAGTGTATGAGTTTAGAAAAAATTTGAGAATTTTTAATGATTTTTTTTTTCAAGAAAAAAAAAAGCCTCAAAATGCCCCCAAACTTTGGTTTTAAATGCCAATAAATGCCACTAAATGATGTAAAAATGCAAATCACAAAAAATCACCAAACAAAAAAAAAAAAAATTTAAACAAAATAATTATTGTAGATACATTTTTTAGAATCATCATGTTGGCTATCACATAGCAGACCATGATAGCATTAAGTTCCAATATAAGGGTGGGCCAAAAGTAGGCTAACACTTTCTAGGCAGGTATTTTACATATTTTTACATTTAGCAATGATGATTATTAGTAATAATCACCTACAATAATAATCCAGAACAATCACACGGAAACAATTCATGAGTGGGATGGCATGACTTGTGAATGGAACATGGATATTTGCAAGATTAATTTCCACAAGCAGCTAGTGTCACCAGTATCAGTATGACTGAGATTTGGTCTTTTCTTCATATAAAGTGGAAAAATGATAGTGACAAGATTCTAAATGTTCAAAATAGTTTTGAATTGGTGGTGAAGAATGACTTGGCCAATTTTGACCAAAAACATGACATAAGTGGCTAAATAATTATCAGCCAATCTACATATGGTCAACCCTGTGTATTAAGCTTTAAGATTACATATGTAAATTTAAATCAGTATTTTAAAATTTTTTTTTCCAAATCCATAAAAATACTGAGCAGTTTTGTGTCATAAATATAGGACATGATGCACAAAAAAAATTTAAGTTGACTTCTATTTTTTCATGAAGTCCAGCTTCCTCAATTTCTGTAAGAATTTTAACTTTGTTGCGTAACTTGCCATCTTGCTAATTTGACTGATCAATCTGAGACCAAAGGCATTTTAAAAATCTAGCAATGATGATTATTAGTACCAATCACCTACGACAATAATCACAGAAATACTAGGCATGAGTGGGATGACATGACTTGTGAATGGAACATGGATATTTGCAAGATTAATTTCCACAAGCAGCTAGTGTCACCAGCATCAGTATGACTGAGATTTGCTCTTTTCTTCATATAAAGTGGAAAAAAGATAGGGACAAGATGCAAAATATTAACTCGTCAGTGTCACAGACCAAAGTAGTCTGCATGCAATTTTCATAAACAAGTCTATGTGGATGACTACTTTAGTCAGGTGGAGGGTAGGCACAATTAACACGGAAGAAAAATGTGAATGCATGTGAGAGTGTTATTATGCATTTTCTCTGAGCTCTGGGATGGCTTCCCTTGATTTAAACCAGAAGGCTGGGGTTCACAAGGCATTAGGGTTGAATTTAGTGCTTCATTTGTATCTTGTCCATGATGGCTGAGAGCGATGAGCCTTGTAGTATTGACAAGTTTGTAAAAAAAATTCCCATATCGTCCCTGTAAGTCTCTAGACGCATAAGTCCGGAAAATTGGCTAGAATGGGTTTCCTCCACCTCCTCTATAACTATCAAATCCATATAACCCATGAAAGTTACACTTTTTGTCGCGTGATCTAAACGAGCGATTATTTCAGTTCGATTTATTAAGTTTTTTGTCTCTCCTGTAAAATTCGCTTCTGCCGACTTATGCGTTTAGAGACTTACAGGTACGATATAGTTCTTAAAGGCTTAAGGCCGATAAATAATGAATGCTACATACATCTGGAGTCAGTTTTTCATGGAAAATAAATGTGACAACATTGTGGGGGAAAAAAAAAATTTTTTAAATCCTAAAATTTCTCAAATTTTCTCTAAATTAATACACTTTATTCTCCCAAAATGACCTCTATTTAGATATTTTCATTTAAAGAGTGTCGATTTTCCTTTAAAAAGATATACTGTGAAAAATTTTTACCCATTTTTTTTTTCCTTAGAAAAAAACACCTTTATTTGAAGGGCATTTCTCTCATAACATAAGAGTCCACCATAATCTTCAGTCTGTGGCGCTCATGACATAAATCTATTTAGAGCTAAACAGACAGCTGGTATCAGAGCAAATAAAATCCCATTGTAGTAGCCTGACTGTGTATGATACCACCTGGGATCTTCACAAGGAAATCATATGGTTGCATAACCACCAGCAACGCAGACTGTAGGTGAAAGAATGTGGATAAGATGACTCCGTCTTTCAAATAAGGAATAGATTTATCTACAATTTGGTCCAGAAGGCAAGTACAAAACCTACTATGGACCATATTAAGAGACACTGGTTCATGACTGACAGGCACGCAACCACCAAGTGGGTGAAATGAGCAGGCACAAGCATTAGCAATAGCAGAGGTAGGACTACTGCTCATAGCAAAACCATGGATTACATAGATCAGAAATAAGCCTGAGGCCGACCTACAGCTTTCTCATTTCTCTAGGCCTACAAAGAAGGGAGCAGACAAATTTTTTGTTGTTTGTTCTCAATCACTAATTACCTAGCATAATTGATTCCTTGCTTTGTCTTTGAATAGCCTTCTATGCCTTATGCCTACAACTGGTTCATTGTTTTATCTGTAAATTACATTTTATGCCAAGTTCACAAAGAAATTCATACTCACAAAGTGCATTACTTAATGTTTATCAGAAATGTTTTCATTGTCCTTAAGTATCATCCCATTCCAGATCTGTATGTTACAATTTCATATTGTACAACCATTATACATCAGTGTCATAACTGATAGCTTTTCTGTCATTTCCCTAATTTCTTGTTTCAACCTTTGATGTCAACAATTACCACTAAAAACCAACCCCCTGACCCGAGTTCCTGCAACAAAAATTAGTAAAATGTAATTGCCTTGCATATTTTGATGTAAAATCTTATTTTTTCAATGAATTTCAATGAAATAGCAAGAAATGTGATTTAAGACACACAGCCATAAAACAAGCACCAGCAAATCTGACTAAAGCAAAGGTCTTGGGAGATATACTGAGTGGGATCTTTAGCTAAATGTGAGTAAAAAAAAATTCACTATCAATTTCATATTCTACAGCAGTGTACTGACATAATCATAAAAGCAGGGACGTCAAACTGTTTTCACACACACAAAAAAAAGGAAATACCCCCCCCCCCCCCCCCCTTCTGGCGCTGTCTGATTACGTAAGACTAAGAGTAAGGCACTTTTTAAAAATCTAGTGTTTTCATGCTAGAAGTTTTCATTGTTTTTTTTAAGATCTAGTGTTTTCATGCTAGAAGTTTTCATTGTTTTCAGAGCATGACTGCCCAGTTTCTCTTCAAGGCGGATCACTTAGTTTAACCCCAGAGGTGACTGCTCAGTGCACTGGACCAGGCGCTACCACTGGTCATGGTGAGTGATCACAGCCTTCCCCGCGAGTGTCACTAAACCAGTAATTTTCTTCATTTTGATCAAGTTTATTACCCTAGTTCTCCATCTCAAATGTTGTATACCACCAGTTCAAGATATCAAATAAAAGCTACATCTCTGCTCTCTAACCATCAGTTGTTAATTTTCCTCTACGTCATAAGATCACAAATTCGTTCTTGTAAATAACATCTTTCCTTTTAGTTTTGAATTTTAAAAAAAAACATATTTAAAAATTGATATTCATAAGAGATTAGTTTTTATTCGTATTACTTTCTTGGGAAACTGCCAGAAGAGTTTTTTTGATTTAATTCATTTTTATGGATTTATTGTAAGATTATGTGTAATGGTCTGGATTATCTTTTTTGCTTAGTTTATTGTGCACCTTTCCAGTGAAGTCCATACAACCGATCTAAAAAAAACTCTGTCAGACTTGAGATATCATATGTGTAAAACCAAAGAGATGAAGACAGCAGTGTTTTTCTTGTCAGACTTATAGGGATGATTTATTATTCTATCGAATTAATGTTGACACGACTGATGTTGCCGACAAACACTCTGTGATTATGATTTTTTTTGTAAAGTTTATTAACTCTCTGGCTCAAATGGCACTCATCCATGCCTTTGATGCTTGACTGGGACTCAAAATCTCAAACACAAACCCACAGAAGCTAGAAAAAGGACAGTATTGATGATTAAAACAGATCACAAAAGATTTTTATCTTACGGCAAAGGAAAAATTAATAACACCAGATGTATTCATAACTGTGTTAGGGCCCCTCTGATTCACACTGAAACATCATTTGTTTTATATTATTAGACATCACTCTCAAACATCATAACCTCCTTGAGGAGGCAACGTACAAGCTGGACATAGATATTGCACATGCACTGGCCAGGACAAAATGCACACAAATCACCAGCCCATTTCATATTTGCGTTCTATCTTTTAAAAACAAATGTACACTTAACTTACAAGGTTGTGTAGTTTTTGCAGAATCAGATGATGAGCGCACACATTACCAATGTCAGTTAGGTAAATATGAAAACAAGATGGATAAAATCACAATTCCAGGGCCCTGTCACATTTAGCTGTGACAGTCTGCTTGACATACATGGCATCGTTCCACAGGCTTATCACAGTAGGGCCTATATAGGTAATCACTGTCATAAATACATGCAGAAATCAGTTTTTACAAGCCTCACACCACACATTCTGCAGTGTGCAAATCAAATTCACAGAAGATCATTCAACAGTGTATCATGCTTTTGCAATCAGACATAAATTTGAACCTTCTATTGTGTTGCCTTATCCAAAACTTTTCATAATAAAATTTATATCTCCATGAAGCTCGTGATCTTTACTTTTTAGCGATGATGTTGTACTCAGAGTGTGAGTTAATACCTTACAGTGAGGACATATAAAACAAAAAGTAAACAATTGACCCAGGGACACACATTCCGCTGTCCCCCAGGAGCAGCCGAGCATAACGGGTCAAGGCGACGAGGTCGGCCAAGCTGGGGTGGCAAACTAAATCATTTGCTTCGAGTTGCCATGACAGAAGTTTGCAAGTTTTCACAAGATCCTGGGATAGGATGTGAAATTATACAACTACTGCAAATTCCAAGAACTAAAAAGATCTCACAGGCAGTGCTGTCATCATAATCATCAAGCGCAACTAGACTAGATCTAGATCTATTTCTACATCTAGATCACTAACAGCTGCCCTTTTCTTACACTAGCCTTTCTATGATCATGGGCACACTATGTGTTGTTGTCAGTACTCTGATGTGCTTATTTTCCATCAACAACTCTCATGCGACCACTTGAATGCATCTTGTCGGGTGTGAGGAATTAAGCACTACGAACTTCGATCTCAATCTTCAAACAGCCGCTTAACAATAGTCCGACAGTCGTCCGAGGTATCAGAATAACTCTTTCATACTTCCTGTTTCACTATCATCGAGCGAGATTTGTATCGCAAATTATTATAAAACAGCGATTGCCTTGTGGATTCAGTAAACGTTTGCAGTTGATCGACCAAAGTCGAAAATCTGACATCTCTGTAAAAGACATAATATATGGGCCTGTCTATGTTTATAGATTTACTGTGAAATCTCGTCAGAAATACTAAACTAGGTCATTTTAAATATTGGTAATGAAACTGTTAACATTTTTGCTTGCCAATAAGCGCCAACATGCCTTTTTGGCATTAAAAGGCAAACAACTGAAAAAAAAATTCAAAAGAATGAAGAAGACTAAGAATAGAACTGAATCTAGTGGCAGTTTTATATTCAGTAGGGATGTACAAATGGACTTAGAGAGCATTCTTTAATCTGGGAAAGGAGTACCTTGATACTGTACCGTGATTTCTTATTATGACATCTATAGATGAAGTCTGTCCCCTACGTCTGAATGAGTTAAACATTTGGTATGAAAACCAAGATCTTACCAAACTGCTGAATTGCTCTGTCTGCACTCCAAGGTAACTCCAAAGTTATGTGAACTCTCCTTCGCTGGTTAATTGCTCGTCTATCTGCCTGGAGTGAAATACCTGAGCTCGCAGCCTCAGAGATGATAGCTATGTTCTGAAGACAGATAAAAGAATTTTTTAATATGGCACATGTTAAAGAAACTCTCTCACAATATTTAATAATTGTTGAATTAATCACTAAAAAATTTCACTGGCTCAAGTTGCTCAGTGCTATTTTTTGATTCACCTGAATATATAATTAGCAATATGGCAGCTTCAGATTGCTAGCTAATATTAGAGAGCATAGAGCCCTTCATATAATGCAGGGCAGTTTTAATAGCATTTATTGTGTGTTACTAGCAAAGACTGAAAGTTTTTGGCCATCTTCTTCAATTTTCTCAAAATGATACTTTCTAAACAACTTTCTCGAATAGGTTTTACAATTCTGAAGAGATTGCTATAAAACTTTGTATACATATTAACTGATTCACATACTGAGGTATGTTCCGAGTCTTTTTCTATTAGGCCATATCATCAAACTTTCAGTGGCACTTGAAGTTCAAAACATGCATATTTTTCTCATGTTTTCAGAGTGTCCTCAAATGATTTTGTTAAAAGTTATGAGACACAGGTATAATATCTCTCTGAGCAGATCTTCAGAATGAACTAGTAAAGCTTCATATAAAATTTCAATGTGACTGGTCGATAATTATAAAAGTTATTTAAGTAAACAATGACACCATAATTATTAGAAATTCGGTCATTTATATAGTTTTCTAACGATTACTACCGCAATAATTAACGGACTATGGAAAATAGCACAATTCAGACATGTCAATTGAAGTGATATGTTTTAGATCATTGAACTTGCCAAAAACCACAATAACTCAATATAGGTATTTTGAAGCCTAATTTCAATTTTAAGGTGGCACTTTTCCCCTTAGAGCTTTCATATATGTCTTGCACCCAGGACAAATGAGTCGGAATATGTGCCGGGCGATTTCGAGTTACGGCCGTTTTTAACTATTTTCTGACTCACATACCAAATCTTTCTTTTTTTTTTCGGGTTAAAAAAGGTTACATTTTCGTTTTGTAAAAAAGCAATACGTTGATATCTGAAGATACGTTGATATCTAAAAGCAGCTCTAGATTAAGATGGCTTGGTGCGACTTCTGACTCATTTGCCCTGGGCACAAAACATATTTAATCCAAGTATTCATAAATGGCTTTTCACTGCATAGGAAATACACTGATATCAAGCATATCAAGATAAAATTACAGGTAGGGACAGTTGAACATGTTGAAAAGCACATAACTTTAGGAGCTAATTCCCCTCTTCCCATTATCTTCACTTCTTGACTGCCTGGAAAGTACATTGATATCAAGCATATCAAGATAAAATTACAGGTAGGGACAGTTGAAAATGTTGAAAAGCACTTAACATCAGAAACCATTTCCCCCTTTCCCATCATCTCTTCACTTCTTAAACAGGAATGAAATTACACTATTCATTTAAATGCAGATGTCGCCATCGCATTCCAACTAGTAAATATAATTTTACCAAATAAAACTACTCCTGCTTCACTTACTTTCTCTCCATCCATGAATCTTTGTTTCTCAGTCAAATTTAGGATTTCAAGAGAAACATCTGATTCTGATCGAGATTCAAACTGAACACCTTCTTTTGTAGACACAACACGAGATTTACGGCCTGTCATCTGAAAAAAAAATATTTTGAATTTAAATATCATTCAACACTTCCTCAACAGGCACTGCCAACAAAGACACTTAAGACCAAGGTCGGCAGTAAAAGTCAAAATCCACATTTTTTTAAGTCCAGTATTCTTTTATCACCATAAACGTCATTTACCCTAGAGTAGTTTTTTTCTGGAAAATGCTCATGGTTCCATGGAAATACACAGGCACCATTTTTTCTCTACTTTTCAAGCAAAATTTTTTGTAAACTACACAAACCATCAAACTTTCCAGAAACATTCTTTCATCGTAAATAAAACTTTTTTCAGGTTTTTTGAAAATTTTATAAAATGCATGTGTTGCTATTTCACATATAAAATTTTACACATTTGGGAGAAGAGAAATCGAGTGTTCAGCCAGCCGCTCACAGCAGGTGCCAAAATCAACCACTCGTCAGCCATTCAAACCCTGTGACTGAGCGTCGCACAAACTCGTAACCACCCCTCTTCACCGCATTGTTTTGTTTCGCTGTTTCGCTCTACATGTGTTATATTGCTATTTTTACAATAGCTTTGACCACTCTTCAAAATGATGTTTGAATCATATGTTTCAGGCCAGTAGTTGCCGAGATATTTCAAAATGAAAATGAGGTAAGTTTAATCATTGACTAAATTTTTATTTATGTTCGTACTCTCTTCAAACTTTCCATACTAAACTTTGAGCCACTTATCTGTTGAGAAGACTTTACAGAATTCAATTGTAACTACGCCAAAGGAAGTTAATACCCTCCCACATTTTCGACCCTTCAACATCAACCCAATCTAGCCCTCTGCTCACGCCTCATCCAGTATGGGCAGCCTGCTATGTCAGTCCATTGGCTTGGAAGCGAGGCATTGCTAAAAATAACCCGGCACTGGGAAAATGAAAAGAGAATACCCTAATGTTGATGTTGGGAAATAAACTGGGTCAAATGTGCACGAAGTTGTTTGATATTGTTGAAATTGACATTTAAAGTGGAAGAATGCTTACATAGGTGATTTGGTCAGCCAAATAATCTTACCAGAGGATAACTGACATAACATTTAGGCCCAAATAATATCGAATGATGAAGATTCAAAGCAACTTATTTGACATTAATATTTGTCATTAGATCTATTATTATATTAATGGGGGGG
>JBCEWB010564410.1:0-18464 GCA_039654565.1 Peronia peronii | reverse complement strand
ATATCATATAAACAAAAAATATATGAGACATGACACGATGAAATCAGGCGCTCGTCAAATTTTGAACATATAGATTTATTGGTATCACTGTGAAGATTATTAATTTCCCTTGCTGTGTGTGAACAAAATTTTCTTTTACCTTAAGTACAAGTTGAAATATTGGCAATTAAATATGACAGGGGCGCCCTGTTGCTGCAGACGAATTTAATGAGAAAATGGCGGATCATTTTTGTAAATCCTTATTAATCCTTATTAGGCCATGCCACTAAATTACAATTTATGGGCTTTTGTCTATTTCAGGAAAATGAACTCTTCCTTATGTTATATGAATCTTTAAATTCATATTGAAGGGTTTGGTGAAGAAAAAAAAAATGCGTTAAAATTCATTCACTGTTGCAAAACACGTGATTTTTCTGGTCGCCTCAGTTTGACGAGCGCCTAACGCCTGATTTCATCGTGTCATGTCTCATATAGTATAATAATATATATATAATGATATGTCCATTTTAACATAAAAAGTATGTCATTTCAGTGGATGTCCAGATCTTCTGTCAACCTGGACTTGGTTTTCTCTGGCAGCTATAGGCAGTGATAGATTATCACTACATGAATTTGCCCGAATACAAAGGATGCATAATTTACCTTTTTTTTTTCCCCCGACCATTTTCCACAAATTTGAAAATGGCGAATTTGATGGAAAACGTTTAAATTGTCTGTAATAATACAAAAAAATCACGTCTAGTATGATTATATTTCAGGGTTAATACACCAGCTTCAGGCTTTATGTTGGGTGTTGACTATGCACGCCTTAGTTACTGTGTATGAACCAAGGAATTTATACTGTTACACTGGAGCGCGGACTCATGATGTCGCTTTAACAAAGACCATGTGTCCAGCATGCCAGTACTGGGCGCCATGGCCATGGGGTTAAACTTAGTATTGCTATACTTGTGCACGGAGTGTAGTCAATACTTTTAAAATCTTTTCTTGTAAACAAACGGATTTCATGATTTATTTTGTTTAATTACCAAGAGCCACAGCAAGAACAAATTACAATACAATAGACTTGCTATCGTTTCATTTAGTTTTGAAATAATTTACACTTGGTAACATAACAACAACTTTATCTAGGTTTCTTGCCTCCATAGGCATGGCTCCACATTCGGCACGTGTGATGTCATCAGTCCACTCTCCAGTATAATAGGACAAGCTCCTTGGTATGGACAAAAGTACTGACAAAAGTAAACAATAGCAAGAATTATTATAGTACATGTATTTATACAGAACAACATATTGAAGACCCCTCAGCGCTTAACAAATAAAAATCGCTCAGGATTCAGCCGAGAAGTACATGTATTCAATTGCACCAAAAGGAAATTAAGGAAATGATATTGAGAGGATTTCCACATTTCATGGTTCTGTTGCCAGATAAGTGATATTGCAAAGTAATTCATGACGCAACATGTCACGTTATATATAATATTATAACTATCCAAGTACATGTATATTTATTAGCAGATTGAAACTCACTGTTCCAGTGACTCAGCAGTCCTTTTCTCCATGGGTATGGAGCCTTTGGTTCAGCCTTCATGGATTATTTTGGAGATTCTTTTTCTTTGTTATACATACAGTACATAAGAACCCTTGACAGTTCAGAATCGTTTTAAATTAGGCTGAGATGCAGCTCACTGGACGAAATTTTCTGAAACACAAACATTTCTATCCAAATTTCTTCTGACCAATTGTAGCGGGGATATTCAAAAACCTGAAAGTAAAAAAAAAAAATGGCCATTGATAATGGTGGAGAAAAGAAGAGACAAAAAAGGATTTGATATCAATGGAATATTTTTTGTTAGAGTTTTCGTCATTCAATCATAAAGTCAAATATTTGTAATGAAAATTATTCATCAAGCTGCCCATAGAGTCAGCTATTTTATTTCACCATAGTCCTAGTTTTGGTTGGTTGTTGCTGTGTTTTTCTGGAACAACTAGTACATTTTCAAATTGTATTCTGGCTATCACTATCCAACAGATGTTCTGATTTTTAGTATAAATATACAAGGTTTGCTTCATTTCTCAAGCATTTTCATACAAAGAAGAATTTTTCTAAGTGATAAATAGTTGCAGTAGTTGTGTCCTTCTGGCAATGTTCAGTTGTTTATTTACCCGGTTGTTTGTTTACACTTCCATCGTCTCCAGCATCAAATAACAAAATTGTCATTGGTAAGTGCCTGAACAAGACATAGTCTGTATGCTTTCAAATGTAGACGTCTTCTTAGCATAGTAATATGCCAGATGAGTGAGATAGTGGACCGAGGAATCGCAAGCTCACGGCTAGTTCCATCTGTGGACTGCCGAGGACTCCTCTTAAACGCAGCACAGATCCTCGCCACTTGTTCCTCCGAAACTCGTGGTCATCCTGGACTTTCCCTTTTACACAGACACCTATTTTTGTGAAACTGTTGAAACCACTGTTGAATGTTCTTAGGAGAGGGTGGATTATTAATATTGAAGAGCCTTTGAAAAGCATGCTGGAGCTGACTACTAAATTTGTGTTTGAGAACTCATGAATGTAGAACGCTTTTTGATGAGGCCTCACCATTTCGAGGGTGAACAACTTTAACAAGCAACTGAACTTTGCCAGAACAACGATGCGACTACAGGGCCCCTGTGGCAGCTTAGAAAACTCCTCTTTCAAATGGTCACTAACTCATTCCATTACCCTATGGTGCTTGAGCTGAGAACTGAAGCAATTTGTCATGAAAAAAATAAACATTCTTTTTGAATAACCCTGTATATAGACAAGCGTAATGACAATATAGATACATGTATATATGCCGAGTGTTGATTTTATTTGCATCCACATTGCCATGGGAAGATATCTAGCTGAAATCTCTCCAAGATGTGGATACATAGTGCTAGTAATTATGGCTTATTTATCAGTGTCATGCTTAATTATGACACATTTTTGAAAAGATAGTGTGTCATGATGGAAATGCATGGTATCATAGTGGCTCACATATTATGTATTGTTTCAATCAACATCAACTCTGCTCAGCATACATGACTATATATGATATATGGCAATATCTACACAATAATTCGAAGTAATTGTTATTGTTGTAAACAAAACTTCCTTGGCATGGATTTTTATGATAGACTGGCATTTTGGATGGATAGATCATACAGTTTCCCCAATTAAACCAAGTTAAATATCCTTTGATTATTGTATGTATTTTATATAGAATGCTCAAGCATTAGCATTCTTCTATTTAGAATGAACAAAGACAACTTCTTTTCAATTATTTGGTCTAAGAGAATGCATTCTGTTGGCTATTTTGCACCAGATTTATGGCATAGATTATGTTCATAATAATTACTGGTAAGAATCTCCTTCTTTTCTGGGATGGCGTTGAAGAGACATTTTTTTTTAGAAACTCCTTCGCCTGGAGAATAAAATAGCTTAAGATTAGAATGTTCGGTTTTCATGGGACATAACTGTTAGATATAACACTCATATAACACTACATATAGATATTGATTACTATTCTCACACTTGCAAAAGATATAAAATATTATTGATTAACAATAATTTTGCTGTTGCTGTCCTCAGAAAGCTGTTGTATGCTTGAGTTTAATGGTTCACTTATTGCATAAATGTATTTACTTAAAAAATTGTAAAATTCAGTTGCAGGAAATTAAGCTTCAAATTATAGAGAGAGTTTTGTACAATAAATTTTGGAAGAAACAAACGTTACCTACAGTTGTCTATTGTAGGCATTTGGAAAAGTAATATCATTCATTACTATGTAAATGTAAGAGGAAAATATCTAAAAATTTCAAAACATCAAAAGTTATTAATGTATCCAGTGTAGGAATGAGGTACAAACCTCTCTGTACCCCTCTGTTTTTTTTGTTTTATTTCTTACTTACATATAGGAACTTACTTCTGCCACGTCACAATATTTAGATTTGGGGAAAGATAAATCACTTTACTCGACCTAGACTCATATTCAGCAGATGCATAGTAGACTTTTGAACAAAGCAACAGACTTGCATTTGGATAGAAAGCATTACTGAAGGCTTTTTAATATGGCTTTTTAAAGGAACACTGCTAAATTTATCTCCACAATGTGCAGTGTGCAGCAGTAAGCGGCAACACCATGTATTTGCAGAACATATATTATGATTTAATATATGCTCACAAAGTACCCTAATCACAAAATTCATTCTAAAAACTACCCCCGCTGATATAGAGGATAGAGGTTAGTTTTGTTGTATTCATTGGCTTCGTTTGTGAGATCGGTGGCGGAATTGTTGGACAGCTCATACAGCTGCACTACTATCTGATACATATACTTCACTCAAATAAGTGCTAGGAAATTGATATGATTCATGCCCACAACACTAGAAGAGCGAAGTGCCACTATACTATTTACGGATAGTAAACCAAAGAATGGGAGTGGCCCATTCCATGTTACGTGTGTCACCATCTTAGCTCTACTGTCAGGTATTCAAGATGATTTCACTGAAACCCAGAAGTGTCTCTCGATCAGTTTAAGCTGTGATTAGTTAAACAAGATGTTTATCTAAAGAAATCAGTGAGATTATATAAACAATCTTGTCAATGTGATCCTACCCCTTGTCTTGGCATTACATGTGTCACATCAAATAGAAACTGCAAAATCGCTTACTATTATCAGTCTATCTTTTTCCTAGTTCTTTAAGATTGACCTTAAAAGTAATGCCTGTGTTGTATGAAGGGGAAGCACATCTGTTCAAAATTTGTAACCATTTTTAATCAAATTGCAAAGTTATGTGTGTCACACCTTTTTCGTTATGTGTGCCACCATTTGTTTCTGTGAGCTTAAGTTATTAAATCTCCTATTTATCTTCGCCTCTTATAGAAAATGTTAATTAATATTTGCAAGATGTGTGGTTTGGGATAAAAATTGAAGTCGTTTTCCAAACAAACTTCTCAGGGCCCTTTTGATATTACGTGGGTCACCATCCTAGCTTTGTACATTGTCTTTGGATATTCAAGGCGTTTGACTAAAAACTAGAAGTGTCTGTTGATTTATTCAAGATGTGAATTGTTAAACAAGAGGCTTTAATCAAAAGTAATGAATCCAAAACTATGAGCAAAAATGGTCTCATCTGTATGATAGTACATGTACCTTTTTCTTAACGTTACACGTGTCACGTCAGAAAATCAGGGAGAAAAAAAAAAGTCTGTGTCTTTTCAATATCTGTGCGAATTGCATGGAGGAAGATTTTTCAGATGTACTTACACTGAGGACGGAATGTGGTTGTTTCAATTTCATGGAGTCTTCTTTGCATTCACACCATACTTTAAAGAGATTGTCACTAAAACACTGCGTTACATGTGTCACCTAATATTGCTACATATGTCATCATTCTGATTTTTCATTTTTATGTGAGGACTAATTTGATGACTTTTCAGCACAGTGTTTTTTATGGATGCTTCTGTAAGAGGATGGCCGTTGACAAAGTGTATGTGTGATGAATACAAGAGTGGACAAAATGGTTTAGAGTGGGTGGGACAGATGCTGCACCTGAAGTGTGAAAGAAGTGGAAGAAAGATCAAGATGGTGGATTTTGCCTTGGAACAGCACTTTTTATATACATAGAGGATTTTCTTGAACAAGTGGCAAAACCTCTTTGCAGTGGCTTACTCCTGCCAGTACTAAAACTAGGTATATGTTTGCCTTATGGTTCTTCAAGAATGTACCGATTTACTGCTATGACTAGACATGTCTTGCCATTTTTTTTATTATCACTGACTCATAAGGTAGAGAAAAGTCTGCATCTAAAACTATTTGCTGAGATTTTAGATTATGGAATAAATGAGGGGAAATTGCAGCAGTTTCGTAAGCACAAATGCAGGTGACTTGTATCTGAGTTTTAAAACAAACAGAAAGAATTAAACAAAATTGACGAAAGTTTAAATCTCGAAATAAGATGGCAGTATTTTGCCACCTCTTATTGGAATTGACAGAGCTGTAGTAGCACACTGCAGAAGAGTAATATGTAGATCAGATGGTATTGTAGTACAAAAGGCAAGTGACTTTATTATCAAATAAGTGGTTATGTTTAGAATGTGAATTTTTTTGTGAATGCTTCTATACTTATTGAAATAGTATTCCTGATTACTTTTGGACGACGTTGAAGATGTCAGAAACACTATCAAAATTTAATGTTATATAGAACGAAACATTCTAGTTGTATCAAACTGATCACGCATGAATGATCAGCAAATAGCCAAGATGTAGCATAAAAAACTTACAACAAGTCAACGTCTGGAGTGGTGACACTTTTAGTATTAGCTTTGCCATTGGCGATGAACGGTCAGTAAATTATGACAACGACTTGTACCCTTTCTCTTTACACCTTTCAATCTCATCATGTATCCAGGTGTAGTGAGGATGGGTGTGAAAATTATTGGAAATGGCCCATGAAAGCTGGTAAATGTACTGTTTTTTTTTTTAGGATCATTAATGAAAACCTCCGGCACAAGAGACCAAGTCAGATTTTATTATTTTTTTTTTTAAATGGTATCTGAAATTTCGGAAATTCAAATTTTATCCTCTAATTCACTTACCTCCATGTCCTTCCAGACTAATATTTAAGCCCCATATGTAAAGTGTAATGCTCTTGTTTTTGAAAGCTCCGTTATGTGTGTCACTAGTCACATTACGTATGTCAGTGTTCTTTGTGTCAACTAGTCATTTCTGGGTATTGATTTATCCGCAAGTCTGGTACTGTGTCTCTGTTCCGCGAGCATATCATAGCAGTGATGTATATACATTTTTTTTTTACTCTATGATGAAAACTCAGCATATGAGATAAACTTTAGTAACTTTTTGTTACGTGTGTCACCTCGGCCGGAGTGCATATTGTCTCACAGACTACTAAATTGATTCATATATTAATCCACGTTTTATTTCTTATATTTGTGGTTAGCATCCTGCTGCTGTTAAGAATGCTATTTTTTTTGTGACCAATTCTTCTTATTAACACTATGATAGAGCCTCCTCGTTTATGTTAATTATTTTGGTTACAAAGTTGAAAAAGAAAGGCTGTGAGAGACCGTCTGTGAGCGTTATGATTTTTCTGTGACCCACCTTAGTTATAACTACAGAATCAGATACCTCATGGTCTTAAGATTAATATAAAATACTTGCACAAAGCGCCATATGAATTTGAAATTTTCATCGCCAGTTTCATTTTATATGAAATGGACCGAATGCATTTTGGGACAGAGGTCTAGTATGGTTGTTTTTTGTTTTTTTTTTCTGTGGTCGTGGGGCATTTTAATGAGTGAAGTCGATGGGACAATACAACAGAGGGCGAATTCATTGAAGAAACCGATTGCTGTATAATGTTTGTCCTGACAGAGCATTGATATTTGTGGAAACTTATGGAAATAGAGGTTTGCACCCTTCAAAAATGAAGCTGTGGCTTAGTACTCTGTTTACTCCGAGATCATCTTATATGGGACACTCGAATATTCTTTCTTGAAACAGTTGTCCTTACCTGACCGTGGCATCGGTTTATCAGGTGTAGATATCCAGCATTATGTGAGAGATCTGAAATATTGTTGTATGGAAGCCAGAATTTCACACTTTAAAAAAAAAAAAAAAAACAGTACATGTGCATTCATTCATATATATATATATATACCTGCTAATATGTATAAAGTTTACAAACTACGTCATTGGCTGTCTTGAAAAAGTGCTAAAAGTCAACAATCTCAAACTACTATCACGTTAATTGTCCCAGAGACGCTTGTCTAAAATAGTATATTTTACATCTTCACCACCATTTCATGTAATTTTTTTTCTCTCCTCAGGGGCTGATTTGTCCATATGCCCACAAACAGAGACTTGCTGTACTCGCAGCATGGAGGAAAAACTTACATCCCTGAGTAGAAAAGAACATACGAAGCAACTTGATGAATCTTTTAAGCTACTCAAAAGTACTTTTGCATCTCGAACAAGAAAGTTCGATGGTGAGTACAGATGTCTGTTACTTGGTTCTTGATAACCTGTGGTTTCTTATCCTCAATTCCTACCCAATTTTCCCGGCCCTTTTTTCGTTTTCTGGGATATTTTGGTTTTATTTTTGTTCTCTTCGTATTTCGTTCTGTTTGTGAAAAATTTATATTGGGTAGCATCCATATGTTGAGTATTTTGGTAAATGCTAATGGCGGAAAGAAATACCACAGTGAGATAGGTAGCTGTTTGTTTTGGTTATCAGAAATATCACATAAATAAAAGCAATGAGGTTTTTCAAGATCGGTCACATGATCGAAAAACACCTTACACATTTGGCTTTGTTTGTATGGTATGACATGTCTGAATGCTTATCATCGTCAAAACTTGTCTGTCATGCCCAGACCATGTACACAAATCAGTGTGGATCACAAAATTGCTCGATCACGTGACAGTGACGGGTCTCGAAATACCTCATTGAACCCATTTTCATTTCGCAATTCCACTTAACTTGGGTTTACTCTTTGTGGCTCATACTTCTTCGTCATTCCACTCTTTTAAGGGCCAAGTAACTTTAAAACGTGGTATTTGTATCGCGGGTACATAAAATTCATTTGACTTAGATAATGTACGTGAAGAAAAAAAAGAAGTAAAAACGGCTGCCTGGAATTAATATTTTGGAAAATCTATGTGCACAATGCAAATATTTCTATTTGCAGTCAAATATTTCCCAATGATCACGGCCTTTTAGCAACAGCATAAGTGATCAGAGTAAGGCCTTGTTACCCAGATGTATCAGCAACTGATTCAATTCGGTCCATCCCCTCCAATTATCGACAGACCAGCGACAAGATTTGCCCTGGCCAGGATTTATTGCTGCATTGAGGGTGAAAGGAGGAGTGTTTACTGTGGGATTTTATGTCTTTACAGCCGGTCAAGGTCGACGCCAGAATGATGGCCCCGGCTGACCTTTTATTTGGTCGAGATCCGTCTCGGTAAAATTTGGGACGAATAATGGAAAGCTCACAATGATTGCATCTCCCTGTCTTGGATCCGCCCAGCCACCGGCGTGATATGGAAAATAATTAGCAGACGACTTGCAACAAATGAACAGGTTTCCATTCTTTGGAAACGCCGTGTGCCCTAATTGATCCTCTTTCTGTCGCCTGCCCACCAAAAGACATACACTTTCCTGCAGGTGGGAATTACAGGCATGTATTGTAGGACAAAAATGTGGAATGGGAAATCGTTTTAACCAACCCTAATACTTCCCTATGCCACACACAAAAGATGTTGAAGAAGCAGTGTGAAGAAAACAACAACAGCAACAACAACCACAACAACAACAACAATAACTAAAATGTTACTTATTGTCATTCGAAAGATTGATCTAAAAAAAAAAATGTTAGAATAATTGCATTTTCCTTACCCCCCCCCCCCCCCCTGAAATTTTCATGACGTGAATTTCAAGCAAAGAATACAAAATTGATTTTATTAGTATTATTATTATTTTTTTGTTCGCACTACGTTTTCAACATCCCTTGTGTCTGGCAAGAGGAAGTCGTACAGCTAGTCAAAACGATCACCCATTTACTGGATTTTTTGTCAGACAGCTATTGTCTTTGTAACCAACAAGTCAGAACAATCTATTCATACTCAGACACACAATTGCAGATACACGGGTATTGAAGCAAATAAAAAAGAAACACGGGCATTACCTTCTCACTGCAGTCTCGGTATAAATGGCATATCGATACTGCGATTATTGCCTCGGCGGTATGCACAGCCGAGGGTCCCAGCAGGTTAGGGCCAGGAGTTGATCTAGTTAATTTTACAGTATTCGATATGTATATCCCGAGGCAATAATCGCAGTATCGATATATGCCGTTTGTACCGGGACCGCAGTGAGAAGGTAGTACCGAAAAATGTAGGGGACATTTCAGTTTAAATATCCAATGAAATATATTTGCAGCCTTTGTGAAAGAGAAAAGAATTGCAGTTATGTGGTAGAATAATGACGGTTTGTAGCCATAGCAAACTTTTTGATCAGAATTTGTAGTGACTATCACATAAATACATCAGCAACAGCTACACGAGCGTATGTAGCCATCTAAAGTCAGTTCAAAATAAACGTAATTTATCAATATTACGAGTTATGTTAATACTGTACAATGTACAGTATCACTTTACAGATCTTTTTGAAAGAATATCATCATGGTCAAAATAATAATTCAAGTCAAGTCCAACAATGCACATCTTTTCCTTGTACATGGATGTTGTGTCACTGTATGTTGTGACATTGACAGTCATTGTATTTCACTATATTTCTAAATTCCCGAAATCAAAACGCCCATTCTGGAAGAGGGCCAATGAACATTGCGAATTTGTGGTTGGATCAGTTGATATAAAGGATAGAACAAGTGTCTGTTCGAATATATGATGAATTGCCGTGCTGTTTTTGCTCCATGGAGACATCCTTTTAGTACATAAGCGAAATAATTGCCTAAGGGAAACCGTGTCGTTATCCTCTCAGGCGATGGCACTTCTGTTAAAATGTTTCGTGGGAAAAGTCCTGCCGTGAATTGTTTGTAATGAAGAAAGCCCCTTTCTGTATTGAATACATTTTTTTAAAAGTAGAATTGTTCGACTTTTTTTGTCTTGCTTCCTAACCTGAAAGAAATAAAACATTGGGAAACGGAATAAATCAGTATACTTGGGACGAAGTAGAACAATTTGGTTGCATGATTTCTACTTACCCAGTTTATTGGCGTTGTCAGCTAGATAATTCGCTCAATGCCGGCATTTTTATTGCTAGCTATCATGGATGAAAACAAGACATACCCAAGCCGTGGGGAGAATCAGAATAGGATTGACAAAAGAGGGAAGGAAGAGAGAAAGAAAGCAAAAGAGACAGAAAAACAGAGAGGGTGGGGGAAGGGGCACGAATGGATTTGTATGTGTTAGGCATTAGGTTTCTCCACCCGCCCGTTGTTATTGATTGCTTCATCAAAAATGCTGTCAGGTTTCTCCACCTTTCGATGTTGACTTTTAAAATTGTATTTCGACATTTCTTTCCACTCAAATAATGTTAGTACAAAATTCGCTTTGTACATAAATTTGGGTCTTTTGCCAGTAGCTGTACATCCACCGAATAGTCGTTTTGTTCTTTTTTGTAAGAATAAACTTGAAGCCATCAGTGGAGTAGGAATTGAACGTTTTGTTGAATTAGTTGTAAAAATAGCAGCCATATTTACAGTAGAACAAACTCAGAGTGGATGTATTGAATGATTCACATCCAGCTGTATCGGTCTATGCTGCATCAAAATAATGTTTCATCCCTAATAAAAGCAGTCGAAAGCTGTATTCTTGATATCATCAGTAACGGGGATGATGAATAACAAATTACAACTGAACAATGAAAAGATAGAAATATTACTTGTTAATAGAAACATAGAGACTGCTGATATAGATTACATACATCTGAACAGTATAGAAATTGTTGGTTTCAGTGAAAAGGCTACAAATTTGGGCGTTTATTTTGATCGTACGTTATCAATGGATCAGCAGGTAAACCATCTCTATAAACAAATGTATTGTGAACTGCGTAGAATAGGACAAATGTCATATCTGTTAAGTGAGGCTTGTCTTAAAATTCTTATTTCGGCATTCATTTTTTTCGAGATTAGATTATTGTACTGCTCTGCTGTCAAATCTAAGTAACGAGACTGTAAAGTAATTGCAGCGTTTTCAAAACAAAGCTGCACGGCTCGTCTGACGAAAATCGAGTCGAGAGCACATTACTCCTATGTTGGTTGGATTACACTGGTTACCAGTAAAAGTCAGAATTTAATACAAGATTTTACATTTTTTGCTTTAAATGCTTAAACAAAACATCACCACAGTATCTCCAAGACCTTATCCACCAGTACATACCATCTCGATCACAAAGATCATGTGATAAAGTGCTACAAAGTATGGCACCTAATCCAAAGAAAAAAGTTGGAGAAAGAGCATTCGCCAACTATGCTCCAACCGTTTGGAACTCTCTTCCAAACTCTTTGAGGGCCCTAAACTCTGTAGAAGAATTTAAGACTAGCCTCAAAACATATTTGTTTGAAATTGACCTAAAATCATAGTGTGTATATGTGTGTGTGTGTGTGTGCGAGCGCGCGCGCATATGGGTTTACATTAGTGCAAATTGATGTGTATCTGGGTATGGACATGTGTGTGTGCGTGTAAGATGGCGCTGTATTTGTAAATTGCCTTTGTCTACATTTTATTGGATGTATTTGTCTTTTCTGTAAAGCGCCTAGAGCCATTTATTGGGATTGGGCGCTATATAAAATTATGCACTCCATTATTATTATTATTATTATTATATTTTCTGTGTCGACAACACACTTAAAAATAGACATTGTCCTGCACTCTGTGCTTTTTCCTGTCACTCATTTGTCAGTGATTCTACCTTCATGCCGCGTTTTGACACTTCCGTCGCATTGGCAATTCCCGTGCACTTCATTCTCAGAAAGAAAATAATCGAATAGCAATATATCGAGGTCGATATGCGGGTGGAGAGCCCTGAATTCAGCATTTTTAATACTTTCGGAATTAACGTCCGGTTGGAGAAACCAGAACCCCCCAGCTAGCAAGATGCTTTCACAGCAAGTGGACAGAAACTGAATTTTTAACTTTTACAATTTCTCCTCATGAAACAAGAGACTTATTACCGCCAGTGGTAGCAGGAACAACGATATAGTGTGGTTTTGGGAGGTTATTCTCCTAGTGGATCGATACCGTCGATGATCAGTTTCTTTCTAGCATTTTTTTTTTTTTTTAATGGCCTTGCTCTAAATTCTGACGTACAGAATATTCTAGTTAGAAACTGTATCAAGGAAATGACCATTGATATGATTAAACATTATTATTTTATATGTTTACTGTGGTCAGTGGGATTGTTATTCGATGGGTTGTCATATGTTAACGTGCTGTGTAAAATGTATTGAGTCACTTGAATAGGAGTTCAGAGATTTAACCTAATTTCACATTCGCTTCATTGTCCGTCAATAGGTAGTGGGGTGTAACTGGATGAGGTGACAACGTTAGTTCATGCTTACGCCATGCCGATCGGATCAACACACTACCAGACGTAAAACCAGATACATGCGCTGCCTTTTGTGTGGTTCAAATAAATATGAGTCGTTTACATTTGTTCAGTATTCAATTAAAGCCACTAGAGGTATAAAATGCTATAAGAAAAGTACGGACACAGTCATCAGACGTACTCTTCTTCCCCTGGCTACCCAGTGTAGTGCGTTATTTCTCTTTGAGTAGATGACACAGTTGAAAATGGTGTGGTTTATAAAATTTAAAAATGACATTCCAACACAACGGTACATTAGCTTGAACGGAGGAACAAAAATCTTCACCACTGTTAATTATTCTCCGGTTTCGCCAATTGCGTAATCGTATCCTTTCAGTATTAAAATTTAGTACATGCACTAGAAGAGAACCCACGGCCTCCGTGGGAGATTTTAAAAATATAGGTCAAATCGATACTGCCTTGCGACTTGTAGCGTACGGCAAGCGGGCGCACCTTGATGTTGGTATTTTGGATGATCAAACTGAATATTACTCAAAGAAAACGTGTTTAATGTTTTGAACGCGTCATTCTTTAGCACAGACATAGATCTAGTTATAATGTCTTTGGCATTCTGTCGAACGTACAGTTTCGGATCAAACACTGTCGCGCGTTTACTTTTTAATGATTAATTATTATCGCCTTTTTAGAATAACAGCAAACATAGTAAGCCTTTATTCGGCTTTATGTGAGTAGAAACAGATATCTTTATGCAACAGTGTTGTATGCGAAATTTCAAAGATAAATTCAGTAGTTTCCGAGTCCAAAATGGGTTTTCTTGCAGATTTATAGTATAGATTAGTAGTGTTTCATTTTGTGTCAGGTATCGTAAATGAGTCTTTTACAATCAAATAAAATATCAGTTGATTTACCCGAACCATACGCGATCATTCCTCGACAAAAAAAAAAAAAAAATCAGTGCTCGTCTGAACCTTATTTCCCGTAATTTAAAGCGTTTTTTTTTTTTTTCCCGCCAGGGCGCCTGTTGGAATCGTTGGCGCTGTGGAGAGGAAGGGGGGGGGGGGTACAGTATTGTTCAGCGACTTCTTGCATGGGAACATTTCCCGTAAACTCTTCTTGTGTATGTTTTGGATGCTAGACCAAAGAAAATAATCTCTAGTCTGAAAGCATTTTATGAAATAATTGACGAATAAGATTTCAGGGAGATCTTACTTTTATTTTCCTTATAGTTTTGCTCTGTGAAGTAGTTTGAAAATTTCAATGTGCATGCCAACTGGCGGAAAAAGTAGAAATGTTTGCTAGTGGTGTTGTTTCGGATGTGATTGCCAGTTTTGCGGGTTCTTCTACTCTCTTGGGCTATTCTAGAAACAAACGCCCTGCCTATTCACTCGTATCCACCAGCAGCTGAATGCTTGTCGGGGATGATGGATCGTACAAGGCGCGCTAAATTCTCCAGAGCACGGGTAGATTTAGGTTGGTTTTTGAAAAAAAGGGGGCGACGATTGGTATACAAAGAACGAAAGAAGATTAGGAAGAAAATCATTGGTGAATTGAAAACTGAGGCATTCAAATACAAGAAACAGTTTAAAAAGAGAGAGAGAGAGAAAAGATGATGATGGAGGAGTGTGAATGGCCCCTGTGCCCATTTATTTGTTGTTGTATAAAGACGCATAAGGCAAGCTTTCTAGTATTTTTGGGAATTAAAGTGGAAGTTGGAAGTGGAGATTAATACTGAAAACAGACAAAATGATGAAAAAACATGTGTTGGCAAGCAGTTGCTATATGTGTATATCCATAAATCACCATAGTAGCAAGAAGCCATAAAAAGAAGTGGGGATTTTTGGTTATGAAAAAAAAATTAAAACACCACCAAAAACAAAAGAATAAATAAGAAAATTAGTGTTTTCATGTTCAATTGTATTTCAAGATATTTTTGGAGTGCACGATTAAAGTGTACTGTCCTAAAAGAAAAAAATAAAAATTTTGTGATATATTTCATCCGCAGCAGATTAACAAGTGGTGTCGATTTAAGCGCTGGGTATATTTTCATATCAGTGAGAAGCAGTCCAAATTCTGAAAATGAGAGCTACTTCAGAACAACTGAAATGAGAAGTGAATTCAGAGTACGATTGATGAATTTACCGGAATTCACTAAACGTTTCCCCACAAGTTGCATGTGAAAGATTTGATTTAGATCATCTACATCTGATAAGAAAATTGGTACTTTCAAAGCGAGATGGAGTGTTTGGAAATCTATTCATCCATCCATCCATCCATTCAGATAGACAGACGGAAAGACAAACTCATCCATCAGTTTATATAAGTCTGACAAATGGACAGGCAGCAGAAAGGAAAATCATGTAAGCATAACTATATATGTGCTCTGGACAGCTTTTGCATTTATAATACGCTCTCCCTGTTTCAATACAAAGGTTATAGTATGCGTATTGCCCGAGTAGTTGAACAAATTGAATGCTCCATATTAAGCTTGCCAGATGAAAATTCATTATAATTTATTTTGTCTAGTTCGCACGAATATACGGTAGTTTTATCATGTGGTTTTGAACTGGTTGTCATTAAATTTGTGAAATTAGTGAAACATAATTTAGATCATAAACATACGCGAGACATGGGGCTTATGATGGGACTTGTCTATGTCAGCGACTGTAGCAACAGTCCTCATGCTTGCATTGCTGTCTCTTTGTTGGTTCAGAGCTATCTGAGCTTTATCGTTAAATGCCACAGAGAAATTTGAAAATCATAAAAAGGCGTGGAGTTTAATTTTTAAAAAGAAGGATGAATTTTTCATTTTTATCCATATTTGATGAAAATAGTGGAACGTAATTTAATATTGTGGATTGAGAAGAAAGTGTGGTTAAACAAGGCATGAATAGGTATTATCAGTTTCTTTGCTGTCACCCCATGATACAGTGTCACATTGAACTGTTGTAGCGTCGTCATAACTTTCATTTAGCATGTGTGTCAAGAAAAGGGGGAAGGGTGGGGGCCAGTGGGGACATGACACTGAGGAAGCGCTGAACTGGAATCAATATCATGTGTTGCCCTACCACATACAGATCATACTGGTATTGGCTATCATGATACTTTCTATTCTGCCTCCCTGAGTGTGTTACCAAACGCACTCGACTGCCTGTTTTCAACTGTGGATGCGTGCATATGAGTTCAAATTGAATTTTTGGTACGCGGTGCACATTATGTGTCCTGGGACTAATCATGTTCTACATGTCCAAGAGAGCTGAAACTTTTACAGCTTCTCTAAGTACTCTCCATTAGCATTGATGTATGACTGCATCCTCCTAAAGCGAGCGACGAAAGAATTGCATTACTACTCCGCAGGTATCCCCTCTATATTTTGTTGAACGTATTAAACACTTCTTTGTTGTGTCTGAATCGCCTCCCTCTCAGTTGATCTTTGACTGAGGGGAATAAGAAAAAGTCACAAGGAGCTAGGTTCGGTGAGTATAGCGCCGTTGTGGGAATAACCATGGTTATTCTACTATCTTTGGTGCAGCTTGGGCACTCGAGTGCTGGTCCTGGGTTGCTTTTGTGCCCATTCGTGGAAGGCTTTTGGTAAACAGTTATTGATGTACTACAGGGCAGTAGCAGTCCTTTATTCTTCTGCAAGTATTGTTATAATGATATTAATATGGCTGCATTTCTCGAAAAAAAAACGACTTTTTCAAATGGTTGCCATGGCAACACTGCCATATTGGATTTTGGCATGTGTAAAATGGCTAACTTCAAAATCTATCTAGTCTGCCAAATTTTGACAAAACTTGATGAAACTTGGTACATGGTGAACATATTGTTTGACATAATATCTAAAAAGTTACGTATTTTCAGCCCTTCCTATGCAATACAACATTTTCCAGATATTTCTGAAAATGCCATGTAACAACAACAACAAAAAAGTCAAATTTCGCTGTTTGTTCATACTAAAACCCCATTTTTCTCTAAAACTCACCAACCGAAAGGGCCGCGCATTCGTACGTTTTTTTTTTTGTCTTGTTATGAAAATGATGTATACCTAATTTGGTTAGAATCGGTTTCGAAACAAAAAGGTAGATAGCAAAAAACCGGGCTTTGAGAAAAAAAGTTTTTTTTTTCAACAAAAAATGGACATGGTGAATTTTTGGTTCGGCTGTTCAGCCTCGGAACAGCACTTTTTTTTTTTACATGCTAGTTCTCTTTCCATGACTTCTGTCTCTCTTGTTGGCGTTTTTGGTTTTCTGGGCGAATCTTTTGTCGAATTTTGCTCTCTACCCTCCATCGTTAGAAGGGCTCCCATAGAGTCATTTCCGGGGTTTGAGAGCTTATATTTGCCCCCCCCCCCCCATCTTTTTTTTTTCCCAAACCAAGAGTGTCTTGACCTTTACTATAATCCACAACTGAGCTCTGAAGCACCAGAAAGAAAGGAAAATTTCGCTGTTTATAGGACGTGGAAATTCATTTTACAACGCTTACACTGATAATCTGCATGATGAGCAGATTTCTTTTCGCCTCATAATGGTCATCTAATGTCCATTCCTGGCACTGGAATTCGTGATATTGGTAGAAGAGATCATAATCACTTTTTGATTATCAAAAATAATCATATAATCATATAGTGGTGATCTACGACTGCAGTAGCAGCCATTGGACTATTGGACCATTGGTCAGATAAGTTGCAATGGACATATCCCCTTTTTGATACCGTTTTATACGCGAGAAAGGCAGGGCTTTTAAAAGAAAACAAAAACCCAAAATCGCATTAAAAAAAATAATTTTTTTTTAGTAAAATCCATATTTCAGGACGTGGGGCCCCCCCCCCCCCCAACGCCCTTAATCTTGTAAGTTGCCTCTTCCTCTTATCAACTTTTGTCATTTCATGGGTTCTTCGATGAAAACAATTCTGAAAACACGCTAGGCTTTGAACGTAAAAAAGAATCGACTCAGGCCGAGTCAAGTACATATTTTATACCATTCAGATACCGCAGTGAGAGCACAATAGGCAGAGCTAAAATAGCAAGGGACGGACATAAGGAGGGGACGCCGGAACACCTTGCTATGTATATAGACAGCCCCGCAGTTGCCTTGGAATAGGAGGCCTTAAGAGTGATAGTTTGCCTCCTGGATTAAACGGAAAATATGTAGTCAACTGTCGCTAATGATTTTCGTTGAAGAAATAGTAGCAAACTTGCAGTGCAGTGTAGAATTGTTTGTTTTAATACTGAGTGGATCGAAGATGTGTAACTTACATATTCCACTGGCATTAGGGGCGAGGGGAGGGGGATGTACTGGTATCAGCCATAGCCTGGGGCCCTCAATAATGACAGCTCTCTTAACTCACG
>JBCEWB010564299.1:0-18464 GCA_039654565.1 Peronia peronii | reverse complement strand
GTTATATTGTCTGATAATAAATGCCTTTGATTAGTATTTTTGATTGTATTAGAGATCGATATTCACTGATCAAATGTGTCAGTGTCATTGTAAGAAGATAGTTTTAAAACGGAAAGGGATACTTTGTCAAATTTTGGCATCTTTAATCGGATGAGCCCATCACAAACGAAGACAATGAACCCTCATTTTTCACTATATTCAACACTGTTATCTTGTCTGAGAATACATATATCTGGTTATTAGTTTTGTTTCCATTGGCGGTCGATATTCACTGACCAAATCTGTCAGTGAAAATACAAGGAGTCAGTCTTAAAACTAAAGAGATACTTTGTCAAATTTTGGCATCTTTAATCAGATGCGTCCATCACAAATGAAGACAATGAACCATCATTTTTCACTATCTCCAACACTGATGAATTTTTGAATCTCTAATCGGAAGCCCTCATCACAAATGAAGACAATGAACGATCATTTTTGATTATCTCCAACACTGTTATATTCCTTGAGAATAAATGCATTTGATTATTAGTTTTGATACCGTTAGCGATCGATATTCACTGATCAAATGTATCAGTGTAAGTGTAAAGAGATAGTCTTAAAACGGAAATATGTACTTTGTCAAATTTTGGCATTTTTATTCGAATGCGCCCATCACAAATTAAGACAATGAACCCTCATTTTTCACTATCTTCAACACTGTTATATTGCCTCAGAAATATTGCCTTATGTTATTAGTTTTGATTTCATTAGTGATCGATATTCACTGATCAAATTTATCAGTGTAAGTGTAAGGAAATAGTCTTTCCATCTTTAATCTAAAACGCCCATCCCAAATGAAGACAATGAACCTTCATTTTTTACTATCTTCAACACTGTTATACTGTCTGAGAATAAATGCGTTTCCTCATTAGTTTTGATTCCATTAGCGATCGATATTCGCTGATCAAATGTATCAGTGTAAGTGTAAGGAAATAGTCTTAAAAGGGAAGGATGTACTTTGTCGAATTTTCATCTTTAATCGGATGCAATCATCACAAATGAAGTCAATGAAACCTCATTTTTCACTGTCTTCAATACTCTTATATTCCCTGAGAATGAATACCTATGGTTACTAGGTTTGATTCCATTAGCTATCGACATTCACTGATCAAATGTGTCAGTGTAAGTGTATAGAGATAGTCTCAAAAAATGAAAGGGGTACTTGTCAAATTTAGGCATCTTTTATCGGATGCGCCCATCACAAATGAAGACAGTGAACCTTCTTTTTCACTATCTTCACCACTGTTATATTGTCTGAGAATAAATGCATTTGGTTATTAGTTTTGATTCCATTAGCGGTCGATATTCACTGATCAAATGTACAATGTAAGTGTAAGGAGATAGTCTTAAAACTACAGGGGTACTTTGTCAAATTTTGGCATCTTTAATAGCATGCTCCCATCACAAATGGAGTCATTGAACCCTCATTTTTCAATGGATTAGACACTGTTATATTGCCTCAGAAATATTGCCTTATGTTATTTGCTGTGATCCCATTAGCGATCGATATTCATTGATCAAATGTATCAGTGTAAGTGTAAGCAGACAGTCTTAAAACTAAAGGGGTACTTTATCAAATTTTGGCATCTTTAATAGGATGTGCCCATCACAAATAAAGACAATGAACCCTCATTTTTCACTAACTTCAACACTGTTATATTGCTTGAGAATGGATACCTTTGATTATTAGTATTCATTCCATTAGCGATCGATATTCACTGGTCAAATATGTCAGTGTCAGCGTACAAAAATAGTCTTAAAACGGAAATGGGTGCTTTGTAAAATGTTGGCATCTTTAATCCAATTCGCCCATTGCAAATGAAGACAATGAACCCTCATTTTTCACTGTCTTCAACACTGTTATATTGTCTGATAATAAATGCCTTTGGTTATTAGTTTTGATTCCATTAGCGGTCGATATTCACTGATCAAATGTATCACTGTAATTGAAAGGAGATAGTCTTAAAAAGTAAAGGGGGTATTTTGTCAAATTTTGGCATCTGTAATCGGATGCGCCCATCACAAATGAAAACAATGAACGCTCATTTTTGACTATCTTCAACACTGCTATGTTGCATCAGAAATATTGCCTAAGATTCTTAGTTTTCATTCCATTAGCGATCGATATTCACTGATAAAATGTATCAGTGTAAGGCAAAGAAGACAGGGGTACATTGTCGAGTTTTGGCATCTTTAATCGGATGCGCCTATCACAAATGAAGACAATGAACTCTCATTTTTCACTATCTTCAACGCTGTTATATTCCCTGAGAACGAATACCTATTAGGTTTGATTCCATTAGCCTTCGATATTCACTGATCAAATGTGTCAGTGTAAGTGAAAAAAGATAGTCTCAAATACGAAAAGGTGTACTTTGTCAAATTTAGGCATATTTTATCGGATGTGCCCGTCACAAATGAAGACAGTGAACCCTCATTTTTCACTATCTTCAACAATCTTATATTGTCTGAGAATAAATGCCTTTGGTTATTAGTTTTGATTCCATTAACGGTCGATATTAACTGATCAAATATATCAGTGTAAGTGTAACGAGATAGTCTTAAAACTAAAGGGGTACTTTTTCAAATTTTGGCATCTTTAATCTAATGCGCCCATCAAAAATGAAGAGAGACAACCCTCATTTTTCACTATCTTCAACACCATTATATTGCCTCAGAAATATTGCCTTTTGTTGTTAGTTTTTATTCCATTAGCGATCGATATTCCCTGATCAAATGTATCAGTGGAAATGTAAAGAGATAGTCCTAAAGCGGAAATTTGTACTCTGTAAGTGTAATTGTAAAGAGATAGTCTTAAAACTAAAGGGGTACTTTTTCAAATTTTGACATCTTTAATCTAATGCGCTCATCACAAATGAAAACAATGAACCCTCATTTTTGACTATCTTCAACACTGCTATATTGCCCCAGAAATATTGCCTTATGTTATTAGTTTTGATTCCATTAGCGATCGATATTCACTGATCAAATATATTAATGTCAGTGTACAAAGACAGTCTTTGGACGGAATGGGTACAGTGTAAAATTTTGGCATTTTTAATCGGATTCGCCCACCACAAAATAAGATAATGAACTCTCATTTTTCACTATCTTCAACACTGTTATATTGCCTGAGAATGATTCCATTTGCTATCGATATTCAATGGTCAAATGCCTCAGTGTAAGTTCACTTTGGTAGTCTTAAAAAGGGAAGTGGTACTTTGTCAAATTTTCTTATCTTAAACCAGATACGCTCATCCCTAATGAAAGCAATGAACCCTCATTTTAGACTATCTTCAAAACTGTTATATTGTCTTAGAATAAAGGCCGTTGGTTATTAGTTTTGATTCCATTAGCGATCGATATCCACTGATTTAATATATCAGTGTAAGTGAAAGAAGATAGTCGTAAAACGGAAAGGGGTACTTTGTCAAATTTAAGCATCTTTAATCGGATGCGCCCATCACAAATGAAAACAATGAACCGTCATTTTCCACTGTCTTCAACACTGTTATATTGCCTCAGAAATATTGCCTTTTGTTGTTTGTTTTGATTCCATTAGCGATCGATATTCACTGATCAAATTTATCAGTAAAAGCGTAAGGAGATAGTCTTAAAACGGAAAATGGTACTTTGTCAAATTTTGGCATTTTTACTCGGATGCGAAAGTCACAACTGAAGATAATGAACCTTCATTTTTCACTATCTTCAACACTGTTGTATTGAATGAGAATGGATGCCTTTGATTATTAGTTGTGGTTCCATTAGCGATCGATATTCACTGATAAAATGTATCAATATAAGTGTAAGGAGATATTCTTAAAACGGAAAGTGATACTTTGTCAAATTTTCGCATTTTAATCGGATGCAACCATCACAAATGAAAACAATGAACCCTCATTTTTCACTATCTTCAACACTGCTATATTGCCTCAGAAATATTGCCTTATATTGTTAGATTTGATTCCATTAGAGATCGATATTCACTGATCAAATATATTATTGTAAGTGTAAGGAGATATTCTTAAAACGGAATTTGGAACTCTTTCAATACCAATACGTAGTCTCAAATACGAAAAGGTGTACTTTGTCAAATTTAGGCATATTTTATCGGATGTGCCCGTCACAAATGAAGACAGTGAACCCTCATTTTTCACTATCTTCAACAATCTTATATTGTCTGAGAATAAATGCCTTTGATTATTAGTTTTGATTCCATTACCGATCGATATTCACTGATCAAATTTATCAGTATAAGTGTAAGGAAGCGCAAAGG
This sequence comes from Peronia peronii, assembly GCA_039654565.1. Taxonomy (NCBI): domain Eukaryota; kingdom Metazoa; phylum Mollusca; class Gastropoda; order Systellommatophora; family Onchidiidae; genus Peronia; species Peronia peronii. The sequence goes on along the minus strand of JBCEWB010564299.1, from coordinate 14,149 downwards.
GGTACTTTGTCAAATTTTAGCATCTTTAATCGGATGCGCCCATCAGAAATGAAAACAATGAACCCTCATTTTTCACTATCTTCAACACTGCTATATTGCCTCAGAAATATTGCCTTAGATTATTAGTTTTGATTCTATTAGAAATCGATATTCACTGATCAAATATATCATTGTCAGTGTAGGGACATAATTATTCTTAAATCGGAAATTGAAACTCTTTCAAATTTTGGCATCTTTAATCGGATGCGCCCGTAACAAATGAAGACAATGAAACCTCATTTTTGACTATCTTCAACACTATTATATTGCCTCAGAAATATTGCCTTATATTGTTAGTTTTGATTCCATTAACGATCGATATTCACTCATCAAATGTATCAGTGTAAGTGTAAAGAGATAGTCTTAAAATGGAAAGTGGTATTTTGTCAAATTTTGGCATCTTTAATCGGATGCGCCCATCACAAATGAAGATAAGGAACCCTCATTTTTCGCTATCTTCAACACTGTTATATTGCCTGAGAATGGATACCTTTCATTATTTATTTTGATTCCATTTGTGAACGATAATCAAATGTGAAATGTGTCAGTGTAAGTTCACCTAGATAGTCTAAAAACGGGAAGGGGTACTTCACCATATTTTGGCATCTTTAACCGGATGTGCCCATCACAAATGAAGACAATGAACCCTCAGTTTTCACTACCTTCAACACTGTTATATTGTCTGAGAATAGAGACCTTTCTGTATTAGTTTTGATTCCACTAGCGATCGATATTCACTGGTTTAATGTATCAGTGTAAGTGTATGGAGATAGTCTTAAAACGGAAAGGGGTACTTTGTCAAATTTAAGCACCTTTAATCGGATGCGCCCATCACAAATTAAGACAATGAACCCTCATTGTTCACTATCTTCAACACTGTTATATTGTCTGAGAATGGATATCTACGGATATTAGGTTTGATTCGATTAGCGATCGATATTCACTGATCAGATGTGTCAGTTTAACTGTAAAGAGATAGTCTCAAATACGGAAAGGAGTACTTTGTCAACATTAGTCATTTTTAATCGGATGCGCCCATCACAAATGAGGACAGTGAACCCTCATTTTTCACTATCTTCAACTTTATTATACTGTCTTAGAATAAATGCCACTGGTTATTAGTTTTGATTCCATGGGCGGTCGATATTAACTAATTAAATATATCAGTCTAAGTGTAAGGAGAAAGTCTTAAAACTAAAGGGGTACTTTGTCAAATTTTCGCAACTTTAATCGGATGCGCCCATCACAAATGAAGTCAATGAACCCTCATTTTTCACTAGATTAGAAACTGGTATATTGCCTCAGAAATATTGCCTTATGTTATTAGTTTTGATTCCATTAGCGATCGTTATTCACTGAACAAATGTGTCAGTGTAAGTGTAAAGAGATAGTCTCAAAAACGGAAAGGGGTACTTTGTCAAATTTTGACATTTTAATCGGATGGGCCCATCACAAATGAAGACTATGAGCCCTCATTTTTCACTATCTTCAACACTGTTATATTGTCTGAGAGTAATGCATTTGGTTGTTAGTTTTGATTCCATTAGCGATGCATATTCACTGAACAAATGTTTCAATGTAAGTGTAAGGAGATAGTTTTAAAATTAAAGGGGTACTTTGTCAAATTTTGGCATCTTTAATCTAATGCGCCCATTACTAATGAAGAAAAGGAACCCTAACTTCAACACTGTTATATTGTCTCAGAAAATATTGACTTACGTTATTAGTTTTGATTCTATTAGCGATCGATATTCACTGATCAAATGTATCAGTGTAAGTGTATAGAGATACTCTGAAGACTAAAGGGGTATTTTGTCAAACTTTGGGATTTTTAATTTGATGCGCCCATCACAAATGAAGATAATGAACCCTCATTTCTCACTATCTTCAACACTGTTAAATTGCCTGAGAATGGACGCCTTTCATTATTACTTTTGATTCCATTTGAGATCGATAATCAAATGTGAAATGTGTCAGTGTAAGTTCACTTAGATAGTCTAAAAACGGGAAGGGGTACTTCGCCAAATTTTGGCATCTTTAACCGGATGTGCCCATCACAAATTAAGGCCTTTGACTATTAGTTTTGATTCCATTAGCGATCGATATTCACTGATTTAATGTATCAGTGTAAGTGTAATTTTCATTCCATTAGCGGTCGATATTCACTGATCAAATGTATCAGTGTAAGTTCACTTAGATAATCTTAAAACGAAAATTGTTACCTTCTCAAATTTTGGTATCTTTAATCGTATGCGCCCATTACAAATGAGGACAATGAATCCTCATTTTTCACTGTCTTCAACACTGTTATATTGCCTAAGAATGTATTACTTTCATTATTAGTTTGATTCCATTAGTGATCGATATTCACTGATCAAATGTATCAGTGTAAGTGTAAGGAGATAGTCTTAAAACGGAAAGAGGTACTTTGTCAAATTTTGGCATCTTTAATGGGATGGGCACATCACAAAAAAAAAAAATGAAGCCTCATTTTTCACTAACTTTAACACTGTTATATTGCCTGAGAAGAAATTCCTTTCCTTATTATTTTTGATCAAATTAGGTATCGATATTCACTGATCAAATGTATCAGTGTAAGTGTAAGGATATAATCAAATATATTAGTGTAAGTGTAATGAGATAAGTCTTAAACCGGATAGGGTAGTTTGTCAAATTTTGGCATTTTCAATCGGATACGCCCATGAGAAATGAAGACAATGAACACTCATTTTACACTATATTCAACACTGTTATATTGTCCGAGAATAAATGCCATTGGTAATTAGTTTTGATTCCATTAGCGATCGACATTCACTGATCAAATGTATCAGAGTAGGGGTTCGACGATAGTCATAAAACGAAAAGGGGTGCTTTGTCAAATTTTGCATCTTCAATCGGATGCGCCCATCACAAATGAAAACAAAGAACGATCATTTTTGCCTATCTTCAACACTGTTATATTGCCTCAGAAATATTGTCTTATGTTATTAGTTTTGATTCCATTAGCAATCGATATTCCCTGATCAAATGTATCAGTGTATGCCTGAGGAGATAATATAAAAACATAGTGATGGACTTTCTCAAATTTACATCTTTAATCGGATGGTCCCATCACAAATGAAGACAGTGAAAACTCGTTTTTACCTATCTTCAACTCTGTTATATTGACTCAGAAATATTGCCTTTGATTATTAGTTTTGATGACATTAGCGATCGATATTCACTGATCAAATGTATCAGTATTAGTATAAGAAGAATGTCTTAAAACGGAAGGGGTACATTGTCAAATTTTGGCATCTTTAATCATATGCTTTCATCACAAATGAAGACAATGAACCCTAATTTTACACTGTCTTCAACACTGTTATTTTATCAGAGAATAAATGACTTTGGTTATTAGTTTTGATTCCATTAGCTATCAATATGCACTCATCAAATGTATCAGTATAAGTGTAAGGAGATAGTTTTAAAACGGAATCTGGTATTTTGTCAAATTTCGGGATGTTTAATCGCATGCACACACCACAAATCAACACAGTGAACAGTAATTTTTCACTATCGTCAACACTATTATATTACCTCAGAACTATTGCTTTATGTTCTTAGTTTTGATTTTATTAACGATCGATATTCACTGATGAAATGTATCAGTGTAAGTATAAGGAGATAGTCTTATAACGGAAAGGGGTACTTTGTCAAATTTTGGCATCTTTAATCGGATGCGCCCATCACAAATGAAGAAAATGAACCCCCATTTTTCAGAATCTTCAACACTGTTATATTGTCTGAGAATAAATCCCTTTCCTTATTAGTTTTGATTCCATTTGCGATCGGTATTCACTAATCAAATACATCAGTGTAAGTGTAAGGAGATAGTCTTAAAACGGAAAGGGGGACTTTGTCAAATTTTGGCATCTTTAATCGGATGGGCCCATCACAATTGAGGACAATGAACCGTCATTTTTCATTACCTTCAATACTGTTATATTTCCTGAGAATAAATGCCTTTCCTTATTAGGTTTGATTCTATTAGCTGTCAATATTCACTGATCAAATGTATCAATGTATGCCTAAGGAGATAGTCTTAAAAAAGAAAGGTGGACTTTCTCAAATTTGGCATCTTTATTCGGATGGGCCAATCACAAATGAAAACAGTGAAAACTCGTTTTTGCCTATCTTCAACACTGTTATATTGCCTCAGAAATATTGCCTGAGGTTATCAGTTTTGATTCCATTAACGATCGATATTCACTGCTCAAATGTATCAGTGTAGGTGTATGTAGATAGTCTTAAAATCGAAAGTGGTACTTTGTCAAATTTTGCCATCTTTAATAGGATGCGCCCATCACTAATGACGACAATGAACCCTCATTTTTCACTATCTTCAACACTGTTATATTGCCTGAGAAATATTAGTTTTGATTCCATTAGTTACCGATATTCATTGGTCAAATGTATCACAATATGTGTAAAAAAAAACGGAGAGGAATACTTTGTCAACTTTTGGCATCTTTACTCGGATGCGCCTATTACAAGTTGAGACAATGAACCCTCATTTCTCACTATCTTCAACACTGTTATATTGCCGGAGAATTAATGCCTTTGGTTATTAGTTTTCCTTCCATTAGAGTCGATATTCACTGATCAAATGCCTGGGTATAAGTGTAAGGAGAGAATCTTAAAAGGGAAATGTGTACTTTGTCAAATTTTCGCATCTTTAATCGGATGCGACCAACACAAATGAAGACAATGAACCCTCATTTATCCCTACCTTCAAACACTGTTATATTGCCTGAGAATTTATGCTTTTCGTTATTAGTTTTTATTCCATTAGCGATCGATATTCACTGGTCAAATGTATCAGTGTCAGTGTACGAAGATAGTCTTAAAACGGAAAGGGGTTCTTTCTCAAATTTTGCCATCTTTAATCGGATGCGTCCACCACAAATGAAAACAGTGAACCCTCATTTTTGACTATCATCGATACTGTTATATTGTCTGAGAAATATAGCCTTTGGTTATTAGCTTTGATTCCATTAGCGATCGATATTCACTGGTCAAATGTATCAGTGTAAGTCTCAGGAGAGAGTCTTAAAACGGAAAGTGATACTTTGTCAAATTTTCGCATTTTAATCGGATGCAACCATCACAAATGATCACAATGAACCCTCATTTTTCACTATCTTCAACACTGTTATATTGTCTGAGAGTAAATACCTTTCCTTATTAGTTTTGATTCCATTAGCGATCGATATTCACTGGTCAAATGTATCACTATAAGTGTACCAAGATAGTCTTAAAAGGGAAAGTGGTACTTTGTCAAATTTTGCCATCTTTAATCGGATGGGCCCATCACAAATAAAGACAATGAACCTTTATTTTAAACTATCTTCAACACTGTTATATTGCATCAGAAATATTCCCTTATGTTATTAGTTTTGATTGAATTAGCGATCGATATTTAGTGATCAAATGTATCAGTATAAATCTAAGGAGATAGTCTTAAAATAGAAAGCGGTACTTTGTCACATTTTAGCATCTTTAAACGGATGCGCCCATCACAAATGAAGAAAATAAACCCTCATTTTTCACCAACTTCAACACTGTTATATTGCCTAAGGATGGATGCTTTTGATTATTAGTTTTGATTCCATTAGCGATGGATATTCACTGGTCAATTGTATCAGTGTCAGTGTACCGAGATGGTCTAAAAAAGGAAAGTCGTACTTTGTCAAATTTTGCCATTTTTAATCGGATGCGCCCATCACAAATGAAGTCAATGAACCCTCATTTTTGATTAACTTCAACACTGTTATATTGTCTGAGAATAAATGCCTTTCCTTATTAGTTTTGATTCCATTAGCGATCGATATTCACTCATCAAATGTATCAGTGTAAATGTAAGGAGATAGTCTTTAAAGGGAAAGTGGTACTTTGTCTAATTGGCATCTGTAGTCGGAAACCATCATCACAAATAAAGACAATGAAAACTCATTTTTGACTATCTTCGACTCTGTTATATTGCCTCAGAATTAATGACTTATTTTATTACTTTTGATTCCATTAGCGATCGATATTGATTGATCAAATTTATCAGTGTAAGTGTAAAAACATAGTCCTAAAACGGAAAGTTTTACTTTGTCAAAGTTTCCCATCTTTAATGGGATTAGTCCATCACTAATGAAGACATTGAAGCCTCATTTTTTCTATCTTCAATACTCTTATATTGAAGGAGAAGGGATGCCTTGGATTATTAATTTTGATTCCATTAGCGATCGATATTCATTGCTCAAATGTATCAGTATAAGTATAAGGAGATAGTCTTAAAATGGAAAGGTTTACTTTGTGACGTTTTGGCATCTTTAATCGGATGAGGCCATCACAAAAGAGATCGATATTCACTGATCAAATGTATCAGTGTAAGTGTAAACAGAAACTCTTAAAAGGGAAAGGGGTACTTTGTCAAATTTTGACATCTTTAAGGGGATGCTCCCATCACAAATGAAAACAATAAACCTTCATTTTTCACTGTCTTCAACCCTGCTATATTCCCTGAGAATGGATGCCTCTCGTTATTAGTTTTTATTCCATTAGCGATCGATATTCACTGATCAAATGTATCAGTGTAAGTCTAAGGAGATAGTCTTAAAACGGGAAGTGGTACTCTATTAAATTTTGGAATTTTTTTTCGGATGCGCCCATCACAAATGAAGACAATGAACTCTCATTTTTCACTATCTTCAACACTGTTATATTGTCTCAGAAAAAATGCTTTTCGTTATTGGTTTTTATTCCATTAGCGATCGATATTCACTGATCATATCTATCAGTGTAAGTGTACGGAGATAGTCTGAAAACGGAAAGGTGTACTGTGTCAAATTTTGGCATCTTTAATCGGATGCGCCAATCACAAATGAAGACAGTGAAAAGTAATTTTTGATTATCTTTAACTCTGTTATATTGCCTCAAAAATATAGCCATAGGTTATTAGTTTTGATTCCATTAGTGATCGATATTCACTGATCAAATGTATCAGTGTAAGTCTAAACAGAAAGTCTTAAAACCGAAAGGGTTACTTTGTCAAATTTTGGCATCTTTAATCCGATGCGCACATCACAAATGAACACAATGAACCCTCATTTTTGACTACCTTCAACACTGTTATATTGTCTGAGAATAAATGCCTTTTCTTCTTACTTTGATTCCATTAGTGATCGTTATTCAGTGGTCAAATGTATCAGTATATGTTTACGAAGATAGTCTTAAAACATAAAGGGGTACTTTGTCAAATTTTGGCATCTTTAATCGGACGCGCCCATCACAAATGAAGACAGTGAACCCTCATTTTTCATTATGTATTATCTTCAACACTGTTAAATTGCCTCAGAAATATTGCCTTATGTTATTAGATTTGATTGCATTAGCGGTCCATAGTCACTGATCAAATGTATCAGTGTAAGCGTAAGGAGATAGTCTTAAAACGGAAATGTTTACTTTCTCAAATTTTGGCATCTTTAATCGGATGAGCCCATCACAAATGAAGACAGTGAAAACTCATTTTTCACTATCTTCAACACTGTTAAATTGCCTCGGAAATATTGCTTTATGTTATTTGATTTTATTCCAATAGCGTTCGATATTCACTGATCAAATGTATCAGTGTAATTTTAAGGAGATAGTGTTAAATCAAAAAAGGGTACTTTGTCAAATTTTGTCATTTTTAATCGAATGCTCTCATCACAAATGAAGAAAATGGACCAACATTTCTCACTATCTTCAACACTGTTATATTATCTGAGAACGGAAAACTTTGGTTATTAGTTTTGGTTCCATTACCGATCGATATTCACTGATCAAATGTCTCAGTGTAATTGTAAGAAGATAGTCTTAAAACGGAAAGGGGTACTTTGTCAAATTTTGCCATCTTTACTCGGATGCGCCCATCACAAATGAAGACAGTGAACCCCCATTTTTCATTATCTTCAACACTCCTATATTACCTCAGAAATATTGCCTTATGTTATTAGTTTTGATTCCATTAGCGGTCGATATTCACTGATCAAATGTATCAGTATAACCGTAAAACATAAAGGGGTACTTTTTCGAATTTTTCCATTTTTAATCGGATGCGCTCATTACAAATGAAGACAATGAACCCTCATTTTTAACTATCTTCAACACTGTTAAATTGCCCCAGAAATATTGCCTTATGTTGCTAGTTTTGATTCCATTAGCGTTCGATTTTCCCCTTATCAAATTTATCAGTGTAAGTGTACGGAGATAGTTTTAAAACATAAAGGGTACTTTGTCAAATTTTCGCATTTTTAATCTGATGGGCCCATCACAAATGAAGACAATGAACCCTCATTTCTCATTATCTTCAACACTGTTATATTGCCTGAGAATGGATGCCTTTGGTGATTAGTTTTCCTTCCATTACCGATCGATATTCACTGATCAAATATATTAGTGTAAGTGTAAGGAGATAATCTTAAAACATAAACGAGCACTTTGTCAAAATTTTTCATCTTTAATCGGATGAGCCCATCACAAATAAAAACAGTGAAAGGTCATTTTTGACTATCTTCAACTCTGTTATATTGCATGAAAATTAATACCTTTGGTTATTAGTTTTCATTATATTAGGATCGATATTCACTGATCAAATGTATCCGCGTAAGGGTAAGTAGATATTCTTAAAACGGAGAGGGGTACTTTGTCAAATTTTGGTATCTTTAATCGGATGCGCCCATCACGAATGAAGACAATGAACGCTCATTTTTCACCATCTTCAACACTGTTATATTGTCTGAGAATGGATGGCTTTGGTGATTAGTTTTACTTCCATTAGAGATCGATATTCACTGACCAAATGGATCAGTATAAATGTTCTGTCTCCAACTCTGATATATTGCCTCAGAAATATTGCCTTCGGTGATTAGTTTTGATTCCATTACCGATCGATATTCACTGATCAAACGTATCAGTGTAAGTGTAAGGAGATAGTCTTGAAACGGAAATGGGTACTTTCTCAAATTTTGGCATCTTTAATCGGATGCGCCCATCACAAATGAAAACAATGAACAACAATTTTTCATTATCTTCAACACTGTTATATTACCTGAGTATGGATGCCTTTAGTTATTAGTTTTGCTTCCATTAGAGATCAATATTCACTGATCAAATGTATCAGTGTAACTGTAAGGAAATAGCCCTAAAACTGAAAGGGATACGTTTTCAAATTTTAACTTCTTTAATCGGATGCGCCCATCACAAATGAAGACATTGAACGCTTATTTTTCACTACCTTCAACACTGTTATATTGTCTGAGAATAAATGCATTTGGTTATTACTTTTGTTTCCATTAGAGATCGATATTCACTGATCAAATGTATCAGTATAAGTGTAAGGAGATAATATTGAAACGGAAAGGGGTACTTTGTCAAACTTTTGGAATTTTTAATCGGATTCTCAAAAGACAAATGAAACAATAAACCCTCATTTTTCACTGTCTTCAACACTGTTATATTACCTGAGGATGGATGCTTTTGGTTATTAGTTTTGTTTCCATTAGAGATGGGTACTTTGTAAAATTTTGGCATCTTTAATCGGATGCGATAATTACAAATGAAGATAATGAACCCTCATTTTTCACCATCTTCAACACTGTTATACGGCCTGATAATGGATGCCTTTGGTTATTAGTTTTGCTTCCATTCCAGATCGATAGTCTTAAAACGGAAAGGGGTGCTCTGTCAAATTTTGGCATCTTTAATCCTGTTCACCTATCACAAATGAAGACAATGAACGCTAATTTTTCACTATCTTCAACACTGTTATATTGCCTGAGAGGAATGCCTTCGGTTATTAGTTTTGCTTCCATTAGAGATCGATATTCACTGATCAAATGTATTAGTGTAAGTGTAAGGATATAGCCTTAAAACAAAAACGGTTACTTTGTCAAATTTTGGCATCTTTAATAAGATGCTCCCATCACAAATGAAGACAATGAACGCTAATTTTTCACTATCTTCAACACTGTTATAATGAATGAGAATGAATGCCTTTGGTTATTGGTTTTGCTTCCATTAGAGATCGATATTCACTGATCAGATATATCAGTGTAAGTGTAAGGAGATGAACACAGTAAACCCTCATTTTTCACTATCTTCAACACTGTTATATTACCTGAGAATGTATGCTTTTGGTTATTAGTTTTGTTTCCATTAGAGATAGATTTTGACTGATGAAATGTATCAGTATAAGTGTAACGAGATAGTCTTAAATCGGAAAGGGGTACTTTATCAAATTTTGGCATCTCTAATCGGATGCGCCCATCACAAATGAAGACAGTCAACCCTCATTTTTGACTACCTTCAACACTGTTATATTGCCTCAGAAATATTGCCTTAGGTTCTTAGTTTTGGCATCTTTAATCGGATCCGATCATCATAAACGAAGACAATGAATTCTCATTTTTCACTATCTCCAGCACTTTTATATTGGATCTGTTATGGGGAATTAGTTTAATAGGTTTGTTTCCATTAGCTATCGATATTCATTCAACAAATGTATCAGTGTAAGAAAAAGGAAATAGTCTTAAAAGGAAAAGTCGTACTTCGTAAAATTTTTGCATATTTCATCGGATGTGCCCATCAGAAATGAAGACAAAGAACCCTCATTTTTCACTGTCTTCAACACTGTTATATTGCCTCAGAAATGATGACTTAGGTTATTAGTTTTGCCCCCATTAGTGACCGATATTCACTGATCAAATATATCAGTGTAAGTATAAGGAAATAGTCTTAAAACTTAAAGAACTACTTCGTGAAAAGTTGAAATCTTTAATCCGATGCGCCCATCACAAACGAAGACAATGAACTCTCATTTTTCACTCTCATAGTTTTGATTCCATTAGCGATCGATATTCACTGATCAAACGTATCAATGTAAGAAAAAGGAGATAGTCTTAAACGGAAAGGGATACTTTCTCAAATTTCGGCATCTTTAATCGGATGCGCCCATAGCAAATGAAGACAATTAACCCTCATTTTTCACTATCTTCAACACTGTTGTTTTTGCCTCAGATATGATGCTGTACGTTATTACTTTTGCTTCCATTAGTGATCGATATTCACTGATCAAATATATCAGTGTAAATATAAGGAAATAGTGTTAAAACATAAAGAAGTACGTCGTCAAAAGTGACATTTTTAATCGGATGCGCCCATCACAAATGAAGACAATGAACTCTCACTTTTCACTATCTCCAACGCTTTTATATTGCCTCTGGTATGGGGATTTAGCTCAATAGTTTTGATTCCATTAGCGATCGATATTCACTGATCAAATGTATCAGTGTAAGAAAAAGGAGATAGTCTTAAAACGGAAAGTCGTTCTTTCTCAAATTTTCGCATCTTTAATCGGATACGCCCATCACAAATGAAGATAATTAACCCTCATTTTTCACTATCTTCAACACTGTTATATTGCCTCAGAAATGGTGACTTAGGTTATTAATTTTGCTTCCATTAGTCATCGATATTCACTGATCAAATATATCAGTGTAAGTAGAAGGAAATTGTCTTAAAACTTTAAAAAGTACTACGTCAAAAGTTGACATCTTTAATCGGATGCGCCCATCACAAATGAAGACAATGAACTCTCATTTTTCACTATCTTCAACACTTTTATATTGAGTCTGATATGGAGATTTAGGTTAATAGGTTTGATTCCATTAGCGATTAATATTCACTGATAAAATGCATCAGTGTAAGAAAAAGGAGATAGTCTTTAAACGGAAAGTCGTATTTTGTCAAATTTTTGCATCTTTAATCGGATGCGCCCATCACAAATGAAGACAATTAACCTTTAGTTTTCACTATCTTCAACACTGTTATATTACTTGAGAAATGATGCCTTAGGTTATTAATTTTGCTTTCATTAGTGATCGATATTCACTGATGAAATATATCAGTGTAAGTATAAAGAGATAGTCTTAAAACGGAAAGAAGTACGTCGTCAAAAGTTGACATCTTTTATCGGATACGCCCATCACCAACGAAGACAATGAACTCCCATTTTTCACTATCTTCAACACTTTTATATTGCCTCTGGTATGGGGCCTCAGCTTAATAGTTTTGATTCCATTAGCTCTCGATATTCACTGATCAAATGTACTAGTGTAAGAATAAGGAGATGGTCTTAAAACGGAAAGGGGTTCTTTCTCACATTTTGGCATATTTAATCGGATGCGCCCATCACAAATGAAGACAATTAACCCTCATTTTTCACTATCTTCAACACTGTTATATTGCCTCAAAATGATGCCTTAGGTTATTAGTTTTGCTTCCATTAATGATCGATATTCACTGATCAAATATATCAGTGTAAGTATAAGAAGATAGTCTTAAAACGGAAAGAAGTACGTCGTCAAAAGTTGACATCTTTAATCGTATGCGCCCATCACAAACGAAGACAGTGAACTCTCATTTATCACTGTCTTCAACACTTTTATATTGCCTCTGGTATGGTGCCTTAGGTAAATAGTTTTGATTCCATTAGCGATCGATATTCACTGATCAAATGTATCAGTGTAAGAAAAAGGAGATAGTCTTAAGGAGATAACCATTGTTTACAAACAAGCTTTTTCTTTTCTTTTTTTTTTTTTTTTTCAAAGTCAAGATGTTTTATCGTTATGATCTCATAAACACATTGCGCAATGCATGTAAGTTTGTATCCCTAGGACCTGGTTGCCCTTGTCATACAGAACACAGTCATACGTAATATATAGACCTATAGCCCAAACGCTCATGCCGGCGCCATTCTATGTTAGTATGTAGATCTAGATCTATGAGAATGGCGGTCATCCTTGGGACACATGGCCATTTATTTCAGATAGCAATCACATTGGCTAGTCCTGGCCGTAGGTAGGCTATTAGTCTTTGTGAGTGTATGCGTGTGTATGTGTGTCTGTGTGCATGTGAGAGAAAATTTCGACTGTTGTTCACTTCATTCTCGGCGAGGAGGTTGAAAAGAGCAGAGAGAACGTACGTCCCATAGTATATAGGCTACAGGGTTTGATCAAATGTAGTTCTATGTTCTCTTACGCCTTTCAGCCACCTGTAGACGGTCATCTCCGTCAAAAGGTCTTTTTTTAAAATAAGCCTTTCAATCCTAAAAAAGTAGGATTATCTCGGCTTTTATAGATGGCTGCCCAGTTTTTGGTAAGAGGATTTTTGTTGTTGTTGTTGTTGTTTTGTGGGTAAATATTTGGAACCAGAAATTTTTGCCCGGACAAAGGCGTTTCCGCCTACTCTTCATCCTAATTTTAACTGTTAAGATGCGGAACATACTTGGGACCTCCAATTCGCCCTTATGCGAAAAGGCTAGATGTCGGGCTTCTCTACCAAAAAGCTAGGGGACCGTGAGGTCACAGAGAAAAATGCAGCAGGATTCAATCTTCGTATCCTTCTCATCCTCCGACGGCTGGATCCATTAGTTCAACACGCTGTGAGTTTTTCTCACCACGAAGCTGATGCCAAACCACACGGCGACGGTGACTCCCTGTCAAAGGTCAAGTTTGTACACGGTCTTGTTTGACGTGACGCTCAACTCAGGTGAAGATCACCCCCAAGCAAGTTGCCAGGTGGGATTTTAAAATTTGGCTTTTTTGTTTTTTTTTTCGAAGTCGTCTGGAATAAAATAAATAAATAAATAAATAAAAATCTTATGCCATTTTTAAAATTTCTTCTCCCTGGCAAAAGTTGAATTATACATATGAAAACACATATCCTTCAAAAATCAATGCAACCACTGTTTCACTGTGATAATTGTACTGAAACTGCAGATACAATGTGCTTAAATATATATATTTATATATATATATATATAAAAAGGTTTGCCCCTTCATACACACACACACACACACACACACAAAATGAAGATCCAGATTTGTATTATTCCTTTATTCCATTACTTGGCGTGGTGATTCAGAGGCTAGTGTTCATATATATAAATATATATATAATATATGCATGTAAGTTTGTATCCCTAGGACCTGGTTGCCCTTGTCATACAGAACACAGTCATACGTAATATATAGACCTA
>JBCEWB010564189.1:0-16506 GCA_039654565.1 Peronia peronii | reverse complement strand
GTATTTAATCCACACACCCCCCCCCCCCCCACTTTTTTTTTTTCTTAATTTTGTACCTGCTGCTGACTGATCTCTCCATACATCTGATTTAGTTATGCTGTATAGAAGATTACTAATTTAGAGTCATTTAAACTGACAGCAAACTTATAGTCATATTCCTGGTAAACCTTTCTGTCATGTATCAGATTTGTAAGGGAAAATGTTGCTCATTTTACAAAACTCAGTACACATTTGGTCAGTGATTCGTGTAGACACAAAATTTGACATGCTGTTGGTGGTTGGCAAAATAATTCATTTTGTCCTCTTCAGTATGCATGACTAAATGTACTCATAATGTTGTGAACCCTGTTGCAGTTCTCCTTGTCTTGGGTCCATTTCATCAGATACCATCTGGACAAGGAGAGTCATCAGTTATAATGAATTATTGAAAGTACCTCTAATTTTATCCACCAAATACTTTGGTGTGTTGCCCTACAGCCAGCATTGCTATCTGTGCGGTTCAGCGCTGTTCAGTATCAGCGTGACGTTTGACCCTTAGACTGATTGTGATGCTTTGGAACATTTATTGGAGATCACAGTAAATGAAATGAGGAACACAGAAGGCAGTTCTGGCTAAGTTAGGCACATCTCTGTTTGACTTGTTACAATGGACTAAAGAGTTGCAGTTGTCCATTACCATTTGTGATAACCCTGACTTGCTTACTTCTAAATACTAATACTGGTTGTCTATTGATGTAGGAGTAAAGAGATTTTAGTAGCAGGACAGTAAATAGTTAAAAGCAGTATATGTGTAAGTACTATCCTTTTACATAAGCAGTCAGAAGGTCTTTGTTATATTATGCAAAGATTCCTATAGTTGAGATAAAATATAGTTTAGAAGTTGTGCTTATATAAATTTTTACTATGGTCAGATTCTGTAATATTTAAGAAAAAAGTAAAAAATTGTCAGGCAGCTTTAAGTTCCATTCTTTTGAGAGGCAGCTTTAATTTTCTATAGCTTCATAGCACTGGTAAGTGGAGAATTTTATTAATTATCCCATCTCAGTTAACGACAAAGAAATTGGAATATTTGTTTGTACTCTATTATAACATTATGTATCAAAAGATTTTGGTGCATCATCCACCACCATATTTTATTGTCTGTTTATGTGTTGAGAAGTGGAAAGTGTTACATACTACATCATTGTCAAATACATTTACATGAGGCCTTCATCAATGTCTTTTGTGTTTTTGCTTCACGGTGTGCATGAGTCATTGTTGCTGAGTGCTGTGCTTGGAGACATTCAAGTATATCTACATGTTGCTATCATAATGGTCTGTCTCATTTCTTGTAGTTTTGAGAAAAAGAAGAACAACAAAATTGGCCACTATTCAATTAAACCGAAATAACATCAGTGTTTTGTTTTTCTTTTAACTTTACTTTTTAATCTTTTTTTTTTGGCTAATTTCAAATCTCTCTATATCTGTTTCTGATATAGCCTGTTATTTTAACAACATGACAATATGGAATTTAATGTGAACAAGGAAGAGAGTCAAAACATTCATCTTTTAAAATATCAGAATGCATACAAAAAAATCTTGTTCATTGGCTTTTGCTGAGATTTCACTACAATAGCCGGAGTAATGGTTTGGTATTTCGTTTGAAGAGGTTAAACCTTTCATCACAGGATTCAAGGATATTGACGGATCTAAGCTGTCAAAATGTTTATATTTTAGCAGTTATACAAATGCAGTTCTCTGCTGTCTCTTCTGTTTGATCAAGAGGAAATGTGTTTCTTATGATTATGATATAAAATATATGAGTAAGTATGTTAACATTTATTTATCTTCACAGTTTATACAAAAATGAGCAACTCCTGTTTTCAATGTTGGTATTGATACATGTATTACAATAGGAGGCCCTGCCAAATTATTTAAAATGAAGCTCAAGAAAACAATACATGTGCTTGGAATGCTGCCAAAGACACCAATTAGATAGAAAACACAACGGGTATGCAAAGCTACACATCAGATTTTTTTTCATGTATCCCAAATTCTTAGCACATTCTGTGAAGCCAAAATTTGGTCTAGCATACAATTGCAATTTTTGCCTTATCGTTTCTGATAATTCATTCTGAATACACTTTATGAAACTCCAAGTCAGCAAACTTTTAAAAAACTGCCAATGAAGTGATAAATCCTGTGTCCATTTTTGCAGCATAAAATATAGAAGCACATTTTGCACTACACTTTAAAATACAAACAAACGAAAAAATTAGCTGGTTTTTTGTCCAGGTTGATAGCAAGTTCTCATTTGCTTTTTTTTTTTTTTTTCCCCCATTTCTTTTTTTAGTTTTTGTTTGATTTTTTTTTCAACACTTAGCTCATTACATATGGCATATAACATTAAACAGATAATGTGCACTGCTGAGAAAGGGGCTGGTAAAATGTGGTAGTCCGCACAGTGGAAGCGAGAAGCAATTTTGAAAGGAAGAATGGATATCTGGCTGATACTCACAGAGTTTGATGATTGATAGTATTAATAACTTGTCCATACTGTACTTTTAGTTGACATCACACGGTCGTTATGACATAGATAACATTATAGGCCAGTTATATACATTATTCATGTATGTATAAGGATGAGTTCTCTGTTCAGTGTAAAAGTAACTGAGATAAGCTTGCTATAAAAAGGCTGAATGTAAATGTATGTTTTGAAAGTTGAGTCAATTGAAAACCTGTTCTTTCTCCTTCTGTTTTCTGTTTTTCTACATTTTGAATATCTAAATATTGATTCACATACATACACAAATCTGATCATGTGTTTTTACTATAGAAAATGTGCTTTTTAAACATTCTATGAATTTTCGTGATTTTAAATCATTCATCAGAAATTTGAGGGAATAGAGAACTGAAATATTAACACATCCATTTTGTCTTACATGATACATGTACACTTTGCATGGGTCTTGAACCATAGTTCCTCTTACTACTATGTCACGTTCTTCAAAATATGCTATGTTCTTTCTGTTTGTGGCATATGCATCTAAGAACAGGTAATTTGTGTTGGGATTTGAAAATATATTTATTGTTCTGTTGTTATTTAGAATATTTAAGTAGGTGGTCAACTCTGAAATGTGGGCAGAATCCAGACTACAATTCTCTGTCCTACTCACACCAGTCCTTTAGGCATATCTTGTGGAAGTTAAGAAAGTGTCGAGATGACATTTATGCGCCCAATATTGACACAAGATGGCATAGTCTTGTAACACACTATATGTACATTTTGATCCACTACATTCTAAAGCACATTGCTCATAATTTTATTGCCCTGTACATAACAAAGTGCCACTGTGGTATGCAAACTACTCTCTTTCTGTACTGTCGAAGGACTGCCTTAATACGTCAGCAGTTTGGTGTCGGCCTTGTAGTTCTTGTTCCATTATGTTTACTTTTGTTCTGTTGTTCTTGTGAGATTACCATTTTGTTTTTGCTTTAATTTTATTGGTGATAATTTGAATTTTATGCTTCATATATTTTTTTTTCTTGTTTTAGTTTTTGTTTCTTCCACTTCACCTCTATGATGGTTTCTTTGTTGTGTAGTTATTTGTCCGTTTTATTTGCTCATCAACTTTGGATATTTAACTATTACTAATTTATTTCATGCTATGTCAGAGTTTGTATTTTCAGGAGTTTTACATCTTTAAGTTAATAGAGTATCCCATTTGGTGATTGGCATTTCTTTGCAGTAACTAAATCAGAAACTTCAGATATTAATGAAATATCATGTATACAAATACTGAACTTACATTTTCATACTTTTTCATTGTCAGTGAAGACAGTCTTGTAATCTCAAATAATTTTATATCGACTTTCATCAGTAGGGTGGGATTCATTATCAACTTATGTTATACATAATTATTTTTCTTGATGTGAAACTGATATGAGATTTATGAGGAAGATTTGGATTTTTACCAAGAGAAAATGAAGACATATATTAAACATATTGGATTACATTGACTTGACTTTTCTCGCATTGTGTATGTGTTTTACTCAGAGCTGATGATATATCAATGGTTCGGTGCAAGATTAATCAAATATTCTTTTACAGAAGAGACAAAAGAGCTGTTAAAATACATACATGTATGTATGACATATCATATGCAAATAGTACAATTTACAGACTGAAACATTATTTTGGAAATGCTAAACTATTGACAGATGAGAAATCATCTTTTGAGATAACTTTCCAATCAAGTTTTAGGAAAGGCTGTGTAGAAGAATGAGCTTTGGAAATTTGGCTTCGTTGTAATTTGTATCAAATCATCAATATAGATCCTATAAACTGTCAACTTACAGAAATTGCATCCATAATGCTTTCTGCTTTGTCATCACTTCTATTTATTTGTTGCTGATTGCAAGTGAAATTTCTTTGCACTCCAACTGAAATATAACTTCTTGTATTTCCATTCTTTTTCTATGAAACATTTGAAGATTAATCATTTACTTTGTGTGAAATATACTTTTATGAACTTGTCCATTCAAACACCTTCAAGCAAGTAATATCATTATAAATTGTCTAATTCCTGTAAAAAGAAAAGAAAACAAACAAACAAAAAACTTTTCCATAATAGACATCATATATTTGTGATTCCATGAAATAACAGCAGGTTTCAGCTATCATTTGATTCATGTAATATATCATGAGTTATTAGACCATCATAATGTCTTTCTAGCCTGTCATAAAAGCAGCATCTTCATTTAACATCGACAAATTCTTTGAAAATTAATAAACAAAAGTATGATTATGTGAAGTGGCAAGCTATAAAACAGATCTTGAGTAATCGAGTATCTTCATTTAGCTTCGACAAATTCTTTGAAAATCAATAAACAAACACTGTGATAATTAAATATAAAGTGGCAAGCTATAAAATAGATCTTGGAGTGAAATTACACAGGAATTGTTTCCTGTTTTATAACTTCATGTATCTTAAATATGAATTTACTGTTATCAAGTATCAAAAAGAAAAAAAAAGCAAGGATGTTGATTGTTAATGGCGTAATTCATTTGCTTATATTTTTTTGGAATAACGAGATTTTCGTCAGTAGTATAATTTATGTTTCTCACAGTAAATTCATACTGACAAATAATACGTTTGTTGGTCCACAGCTAGCCGATCTGGTTCTTACTAAAAGATAGGAGAGCCAAGAACAAAATGATCAGACCGACAATTCCTGAGGTGCTTGTGAGAAAATTGTCCATGGTCATAATTTCAAACCAGCGAATGACATTATGCCATGAAATAGCAGGGTAAAAATGTACATTTGATATGAGACAAGCCAGTGCATTGCAAGGCATATGTGCAAAAGCTCAGCAAGACTTACCAATAAAAAACATCCAGCTGGTCTTGATGCTTATGTAGACAAGTGCAAAAACAAGTTGTAGAGAGGTAGATACAGAGGTTGATTATGCTGTGACACAAGGAAGCAAGTAACAGAATTATCAATGGTAGGGGGTGAGAGACCTTGAAATATTGTTTTCTTCTACACATCCATTCCTCCTGTCCCCCTCCCCCCCCCCCCCAACCTTTCTCTTTTTCTTCCCATTTGCTGATACTAGAGACATGTATCTATGCTAATGCTTTCATTCTTGTTGGTTTCTTTTTTGTTTTTTTTTTTTCATTTGTTTATTTTTTTTCCTTGGCCTTTGGGCGTATACATGATGTATCTGTATTTTTTTTTTTTTTAAAGACTGACAGGTGTTTCATTCCATGTGACTATGTTTCCCTTACTTGTCATAACCTTTTCACTGTACATGCCTGATGACTTTGCACTGTCCTAAATAGTGGTATGTTTTCGTTTCTCTCCCATAACAATGAGGGGCAGACTCTGTTTTTAATGCATTTTGTTAGAAGATAAGCTGCTTTTATCCATGAATCTCAGCGTACAGCCTCAAAACTGAATGACAGGTCATTGCTTGATTTATCATTGACAGAAAAAGCAGCAGTGAGACATTGTAGATCAGCATAGCTTACATACAAAATAGAAGAAACAATGCACAGAGTTGCCACTGCAACTAATTATTCATGCTAGTGGTAAGTTTTTCAAACTGTTTTTGTTCTTGCACAAAGCATATTAGGTTATCACAGATTGTCAACCTTATCTTAAATGCATCACAGAAATTAATCATTCTCTCCTTTGCAATCATCCAAAGGTAGGTTGACTCCTCTGAGTATAATAATTGTAAAATTGTGAAAAAAGACAAAAGCATTGCAAATTTATTTTATTATGTATATGATCTTAGTCATATAAAAATATGCAGGCTATAATACTGTGCTCTCTTCACATTCTTGTCAAGCTACACTAGTCCCTTATAGCCATGATAATAAATTATCAGGACTATTGGAAGACAGAAAGAATTTATTATGCCTGTTAATTTTCTCAGCTGTCAGGCATTAACAGCAGCCATATGTGGTGTATAGAAAGAATTCACTGTATACATTTGTTATGTCAGAATCATGGACATACAGGCTATAGAACTGATATTTAGAGAAACAGCATGGAGTTGCTCAGTGCATATAACCTGACACAATAGAGAACCAACCAGTATTTCAGTGTGATGTCTCATCAGTCTGCTATAGTTAACAGATTGTCTGTTACTGACAGTAGGTTGATGTCAGTTTATCACTGCTGTATGCTTATGGCATAAGTCATTTTCAACAATTCCAAGATGTCAAGTAAAAAACTGTTTATAGCACAAACCATTTGATGAGTTATGTCATTATGGGCACATTGCTGTTTTAATGACAGTTGGCATTATCTGATAGTTCTCATGCTCAGAAATGCCATGAGACATTCCTTGCATTTCGACATTAGTCTGACTTATACCTTTTTTGTAGAGCACTCAGTGTCAATGTGTTCGATCACTTTGTGCAGAGCTGCTGTTGCTTGTTTGTCTTCCTGTCAGTATTACAGTTTGCCACTGATGTTGCCTTGTCCAGTCTTATTTTGTCTGCTTTGTCCCATGAAAAAAATAATATCAGAAAGTTAAAAACATGAAGATATGTAAAGTACCACACTGTGAGATATGGTGTCTGAACATAATTTTTGACATACCTAATTTCAGTGAAGGGTTCTCTTTCCAAATACAAGTACGTGTTCATTGTAGCACACAGACAAGCAAGAATTTTTTTTTTAGAAATTTATTTGCATACATCAGTTTTAGAACATAGATTGACATTGGATATAGAATGTCATCAAAAGTAGATAAATTTGTAATCTGTAAGTGTAAGAATAGCGAGACACAGTCAGATTGCCCATACATGACTTCCAATTTGAAAAAAGCGCCTTTTCTTTTTTTTTTTTCCTTTTATTTTCAAATTTTGTGCCTTTTTTATTGCTTCAAACTTTCACAAGTTTGGAATGTGCACGTGTTATCTCCCTCTAGCACTGAAAAGTTAATACATGTAGGTTATTAGCACAATTCATCAAGTAAAAAACTGTTTTGTTTCATGTCCTGATGTAATGTGGTAAATGAAAAGAAAATGTATGCTATTTGGATATACTGAAATTTCAGTACCAATACTCTTAATATTAATAATATTTTCTAAGGTGTCATTTCGTCTTTCTTGGGCTAAGTGAGAAAAAAACATGACTAAAATGTTTTGTGGATGAATTAAAATGTATTTCCTATTGATAAAGCATTAGTTGCAGGAACATTATAGTGAAGTATGTATTTAACTAATGCAACATTAGACAACACATACATGTACCTTCTCTGAAGACTTGACCTGTGTGCAGTAATAATATGAAAATGATACAGAGTGTACAAAAATTTTGGCAGTTTCCAACTGAATAGTGTCCATTAATGCCATACAAAACTTTAAAGGAAATAAAGTGAATAAGCATAAAAAAAATTGATGAATTTGTTCCAGCAACAAGTGTTTTATTGTGAGTCACTTTCTCTCTCACTTGGCCTGATAAAATAAACAAAAACAAAAAAAAAAAAAAAAAATCTCTTAATTTTGAACAAACGGTACTAAAAAAGACTGATACTATATCATATGAGATAGCTATTCACGAGTGGCTGAAATGCTATCTTTAAAACATAATGAGCCCATCATGTGGCTAAATGACCAAGTTCCTACTATTTAGATTTTGCATGTGAATTTAGATAATGCAAATATAGTCTGCATTTTTTAGAAGGTTTAGACTTTTCAGCCACTGTTTATTGATGTTGGTAGAGAGAAGAAGAAAGATTCTGAAAAAAATCAAGTGACAGTTATATGTAGCAGTTTTACTTCTCTTCAGAAGATAAAGCCAGACAGACCCAGTCACCAGAATAATAACTGTTTATGCACATACAGCACTGCATGTTTATGTACACATTATATTTTAGTGACCATTCTCATATGTGAGCAGGTAGATGGAATGTGTCACACTTGCCAGTTTCTTCCTGTGAGAAAGATATCTATTCGAATATGTGAGAATTATTTTGCCTACAAATACAGAAGTCTGCTTTCATTTTTTGAACAATTTCAGTCAATATTGATACCAAAACAAATTTTCATGCTTCATCATCAGTTTTATTGTTGCATTGTTATTATAAGATTAACTAGCTTGAACATTAACAATATTTGTATATTAGTATTAAGTATTTCATGTGATGATCTGTATTACTGCCATGTCATGATATACATTATTCTTATCTTTCTTCATTATGAGTTGAACAACTGAAAAATACCGTTAACAGATATACATATTCTCTAAATTTTCTTGATTGGAGCAACAGCGATTATATACACGTTTCTTGTGTTGGCATTTTTTAAAATTACATGAATGAATTTTTATCAAAATATTCTCAAATAAATTGTAACATACATTCAAAGCTGCGACTTTAGGTGATGTTTGTATTGAACATATTTGGTTTGTGTGTTTTTGGTAAAGTTGTGAAGAGTATAATTTTTTAGTTCACTGACAAAATCATTCATGTCCTTTAATTTCCTTAATGCTTTTATATTTTTAAAACTTAACCCGATGATTTTTTTTTTTTTTTTAAACAGTCAACAGTTATTTCCCTCCCTGCCAGTCAAAATGAGTCTTTCGTTGATTTTCTACCAAATCAGCTTATTACTATAATATAAAGCCTTAGTTAATTCAAGCATTATCATCTGCTGCAAAAAAGTTTTGAGCTAGCTTGACTGTAGCCAGAGATCTTGCAAATTGAAGAGACACCTCTCAGCATCAATTAAAATCAGGAGAAAAATTGGCAAAAATGAATTTATATACAAGGTATTCACTTCTAAGTGTCTTGCACGCAGAGCAAATGAGTCGAAAGTCGCGCCAAGGGATCACGAATTATGGATGTTTTTAACTATTTTCTGACTCAGATGCCAAAATTTTTATGTTTTTCACAAATGAAAACTTAACCTTCTTTGACCTGAAAAAAGGAAATTTTGATATCTGTGTCGGAAAATAGTTGAAAACGGCCGTGACTCGTAATCACCCGATGCGACTTCGACTCATTTGCCCTGGGTGCAAGACAAATATACAATTTGCCTACAAGGGCTGTTATTCAGGGATGAATGTTTATTCAATTTGTGCAATATAAGAACATCAATATCAGACCACCTTCATCACATTCTATACCCATTTTCTTTGTTCGAGTTCAGTAACTTGAGACTCATTCATGAGACATCTGTCTGTTTATTTCAAGTACATCACACATGCAAAAGCAAAACACAATCAATCAAACTCACATACAGTGAAATGATATCAAGTATCTTTATTGTTTATGCACACGTATCAAGCACAACAAAGTTAATTCATAATTACATTCCTAGACATGTTATTCTTGTAAGCTTCTGTAGTTGCCAGAAAACCTCAAAATGCAATGGCATTGTTTATGAGATTCAAGGACATTTCTGTGGTTGCTCTCAAGAAGTTGGTCAGCTAGTGAAATTTTAAATTTTCAGTTAAATACAGCTATTAAATGTTGATTGGTCAGGTTTGGTTCGTACTGGATTTAATGGTGCATCAACATGATTACGGCTATACTGCACCCAGCACAGCTAAAGACTTTTACAAGTCGGAAGATAAATCAAAGGATGACGTGTCACGCAAGCAGGCTAAACGAGTCAGATGTCAAAGGAGCGTCATTAAGAAAATTGGATTGTACTGACCATGGGATCACGGGAACAACAATATATAATTTTGAACACAAATATCTTGGCACAGAAGAGTCTTAGCTAATTTTTTTTTTGTCACCAAAGTCAATATACACTTATGTCACATTCCACTGGTATCGGCAGTTTCACACATGAAACTTTCACATCAGACTCATTTCACCCAGTCACTGGCACTACCATCTGAGTGCGGTCCCTCCGGCGACCTGGCACATATCAATTCCTGTAAAATGAACTAGTGCCTATATCGATACTGTGATTATTCCCTCGGCGGTAAGCACAGTCGAGGGTCCCAGCAGGCTGTGCCAGGTCGCCGGAGGGACCGCATTCAAACGGTAGTGCCCAGTCACTTGACATACATGCCTTGCATTTTCAAACAGTTCAACAGAAGTATTTCCTGTTTATATATGAATTTCTAAACTGCTGAAAAGTACGTGCTGCCACTTTTGAGAGAAAAAGAAGTGCCCAACGCTTTCCTTCAGTTGCCACCAAATCACCATCTGACGTTTTTTTCTTGAACTATATTAGAGTGCAGTCGACATCTTTGGGACTATTGAAATAAAGCTGAAATGAGAGAAAGTCGATATAAGAGATAAGGATTATTTAGGCACAATGAAATAGCCTATATTCCTGCAAATGCTAAGCCCATGTGCATGCTAGCTGCACAGTACATGCCTGTGCATCTACCAATCCTGTTATAGTAAGCAGCAGTAATAGTAGGCCAAATAATTAATCCAGCTGAACACATGTTGCTCATCAAACCTTGCGTGCGGAGCAATAATATGGCATCAGCCTGCACAGGCAAGTGAAAGACCCGCAACCACCTTTGTTTACATTTATGATGAACTTCTGTTGGCCAGAACACAACTTTATGCTGTGTGTACTATGAATGGGAAAAAAACTATGGGGCGTGTTAATATATGAGAAACGATGGCAAAATAGTGTCGATATAGAGGATTTTATATATAAGACATACAGAAGAGAAAAATTGGGACCAAAAAAGTACATGTATGTCAATATAAGACGAATGTCGATATAAGTACATGTAATTTCAACATTTGTGGATCATACTGTATATACATTTCTAGCTGAGTTGCAACTTACAGCAAAACAAATATATACAGTGCCATGGATCACGTCTGTAATAATTTGAAAATATGCCAGCCCTGTCAACATGAACATGGTGGATCTAGCTGGCCAAGTATCCTTCAGGTATAGAATACTGTTTCCAAGATTGAAAATAATTGTAAGGCAAAGTGTTACAAGCATCAAATCTGGAAAAAAAAAAAATAATGATATTACTATCTAATAAACTCCTCTATTTTATGCAGCATAGATGCACTGTTTTTAACAACACAAATTTGGTTACATTCTACCATTTTTCAACCTCCTGGTGGAGGTTATCTCATCAAATATGGTGATTGTGTTTGTTTCCCACTTGTGAAAAACTGGATATGTGGCTGTGACAGAATCACTGATAAATTTTTGTTTTGATACATCCATCAAAAAAAAAAAAAAAATGTACTAATGTACACATCAACAACAACAACAAAGTGCTTGATGTACCTATTTTTCAGCTAACTTAACCCTTCAAGCCTGTTCATCAGTACCTGAAAAACACCTGTCCCTGGTCTTCTGGGGCGAGAACACAGATTTCTCGTTTCATGTTAAATATCTTTTGTAAGCATAAGCCTCAAATGCGATCATGGGCACAGGTATGTGTAATCCCCTTTGTCCTAAATGTCCTTGCCTCAATGCAACCGATTAGATCTATTTTTAACTGCAGTGGATGCGTAGGACTGGACTAAGTGTATCAGCCCGGTCTACCAGACTGTGGGGTATTTGACACCAGAAAATCTGCCTGGTGTACGAGGCTGCAGGGTTCAACGGGTTAAAAAATAATAATAATAATAATAAAGTAGTATATATACAAATTTAAGTAAAATTTTAACCAAATCACAAGCACATAACATCAACCACCAGATTCTAGTACTGGAAAGAGAAAGTAAAAGAAAATCCACTGTATCTGAGAGTATTTTTGAAACACGATAAATCGAGTCGGCTAAAATAGAACTTTACATACAACCTGATGAAATATGTGAGCAAAGGTCATTTGAGAATTCCTACTTCAGCTGATGCCCAACTCAATAGATTTGAGACAATAATTTACTCTAAGCACTTGTTCTGATCGCTTTGTTGGAGTAAAATTGTCTGGTTTCATCAAAAGATGAAAAGTGAAAGGTACAGCAGACTAGCATGCAATATAAAAGTGTTTGGTACAAGAATTACCATTGTTGAGCATTTATAAAGCCCTTATCCCCATCCACAACAACCTCTAAGCGCTCTACAATTTGCTATCATTCCAAAAGACTCATAAGAGACATTCATGTACATTCCCAACTTGGGGGAAAGCATACAAGGTGGCTGCCAGATAGGTGCTTAAATACTTATCAGTCTAAGAACAACATTGCCTATAGCTGGGTACCCATTTTAACCTGGGTAAAGTCATGAAATGTATGTGAATCATGTTGCTCAAGGTAAACTCACCCATTCACTCACTCTCATACATCTACACACCCAATACACAAACGAACATAACACAAATGCTCAGTGTGACCATGAAATACTGCATAGATATACAACAATACCTAGAACTTCTAACAGTGAACACATGATATGTGCTGTGAGACTCCACTGAAATCTTCTTCACTGAGATGTCACAGATAGCAACAGATATGGTGGGATGTCCATTATATAACAACAAAATAACATTCCTCAAACTCCCAAAAAACAATGCTTTGGCAATCTATCACTCTGAAATGTGACATTAGATGCAGATTGTATTTCCATTAAATAGGTAACAAAATAAAACGACACAATTCGTTTCAAGTCTGTAGTATATGATCTTAACTGCTTCATTTCTATGTCAATTTTGCAGTCCTGTGCTTTCATCATCAGCGATATAGTCAGTCTCCTGTGCTCTGTCCACTGCTAACCCATACCTACACTCAGCCCTTCCTACTGGCATGAGCCAACCGGCACCCATGCTCTACTTTTGCCCACACAATCGAAAGTGTTGACCATTATTCATGTTACCAACTGCTACATGAACAAGCAGATTATATGCCTAATTTGAGCTTCATTGCTATCTCATTTTGCTAATTATCAGCGTGCAGCATCTATCAAGAGATTCTGCATATTGGTGCTAAGATCTGATCAGTGGTCAGAAAATCAGATCAAACAGCAGGGTGCTGGGTGACAGACTGATCGAGTACATAACATGTATATTTCCCCATACATGAGAGGCTGATTTTTGGACATACCTTTTACTATGAGTAGTGTCAAGTGTTAATAAATAAAATACATGGGTTTGACTCTGAGATTTGGGGTAGGGATAGGGACAGATTAAAATTAAAATGATAAAGAGTGCAAATATTGCTTGTATTTATTAATTCACCATATTTTCCCTGGATCTCATGAATTATGAAATATATATATTTATCCGCAAATTATGTTCAATTTTTATAACTCATCTTGTATCTACTGCTTTATAATCAACTTGCAGTCAATTTTGCATCGAATAAAACAGCATGCAACATATTTCTGCTATGTGGAGACTATCTTCAAACATCATCTCAGACACATGTACAAACCAAACACTCGGCATGCCAAGTTTTCGCTTCATGCCTATTTGATGTTGCTGACACAGAGGCAAATAAGTTAAGTACGTACAACAACACTGCTGAAAGCCACATCATCTTAAAATTTTCAGTGGATTGAAGACAGTTTTAATACACATGTAATTACTGTTATAAGACAAGGAAAAGTATAAATAATACAAGAAATCTTTTTTAAAAAAAAAAGGTTTTTAGTACTTTGCAGCATCATAAATTTAAGATATATAATGAATTTATGGTTACACCTCCACATAAAATTAATGACATTTGACAATACACACATGCCCAAAAAAATCATGAATATTGTATATGAAAGATTCAGATGTTGGAGACATTCAGTTTGAGATAGCATCCTTTAAAAAGTGCAAGGAAAGACAGAATTTTGTTTATGGCAAAGTGATATGGCTAAGACAGAAGAAGAGTTTTAAACAAAAAATTACAGATTTTGGGAGAAGCAATGAACATCACTAAGATATTCTGCACAGTTTTTACAGGTTGACAGATAAGCAGGAAGCTGATGTGACACTTATTTATTTTTGTCCTCACTATTCAAGCTTAGAGGGTGTCATTAGCAATGGTTGTAATGTCAAGAGATCCATGATATCAAATATTCATGTTTAAGATATTATCACAGTTCACGCTCTACGACGATACAGCGCGAGGAACATGTCAAAAAGATGTCTGCTATTTGAAATGGAATGCTTGTGCAAAGCATGAAAGTGTGACTTTGATCAGAATGGCCACATGACATTTCTAGGATTGAGAGCCTTAGAGCCAAATATGTGCAGTTAGAACAAAATATACAAGTAATAAAACATATAAAACAAATAAACATAATGCACATTTGTTCAATCTTTTGACAGTAAATATTATCAATTTGAAATGCTGCAGGCTGAAAGTTTCTAACAGGGGGGAAATCTATGGACTACATGAATTACAAAACTCACTATAAACAGTAAGACTTTTCTGTTTCCTTCAAAATAGTAAAGTTCCTGGACTAGACCAATGACTGAGCGGCCCAATTACTTTCTCCAGTCCAAATGATCTAGAATAGTATATACTTTGTGATGTGAGGAATGACGGTGAACAGAAAACAAACAACTGACATGAATGAAGGAAACTCATTTACTTGAATCGATAAATTTGATAAAACAATACATCTGAGTCAGTGGAATGAGTACAAGATTGAGCTTCTGAAAATTCGAACTTGGTCATATTTAATGATCAAATTTTAGCATTACTGTCATTGAGTTGCAATGCAATGCAATGCCAGTGTTATGCCCATTTAAGGTCAGTGACACCAGTTAGATAGGAATGGATTCTGATTTTCTCTTTCCAAAGACATGCTCTTTATAGCACAAACGGGCAAAAGTCTTTTTTTCTTTTCTTTTTTTTTTTTTCAGAGAACAAAAGTCTCCTTGAAACTGATTTGTCCGTATCAATTTGAGAACACAGAATTGATATTAGATTGTCGGAACCAACACAATAACAGCTTTCAATTTCTTGCTATGATCAGTCATGGCTGTATATACTACATCATTGTTCTCGGCTACACTGATGAAACACACACTATGTAATTCAACAAACTAATAGAAAAAACAAAACACAGAAACAAGGAAACAAACACAGAGATGAAGAAGGAAAGAATGAGAAAAGATAGAGAGCAAGAAGAAAAAAAGAAACAAGCAAACAATGAAACAAACAAAAAAAGAAACAAAGAATTAACTGAAACTGATATAGCTTACATAACTGTCAATACACACTTAACACAACAAAAAAACATAGCAAACGTTCAAGCAAATATTGTGTCTTCCGTTCTTCACTCATATTACAATCAATTTTCACTAACAGTATAAGTTAGCACAATGAGTTTCATTAAAGAATGCAAAACCAGATTTAAAGGTATAGAAGAGGTCTGTCTTGGATTTCGTCTTGCCCAAGGCATAAATTAGCAAAAAATACATTTATTCCAAACATTTAAACAAACATTTTACAAACTTATATTGATCTTAGATTTGTTCTCTTAGGCTGTGATCCAAGAAAAATGCACCCACACCGCATGTCATGTGGCTGCATTTTTACCTACTCGCTACCCATCCAAGCAAAAATCAGTGTTGTATCGGGGGAATGAAAAATTGGTTGCAACAAAGATGACCACTGTGTGATTTGCTCTTTCTTTGGCGCAAGCTTAGATCTAGTCTAGTCGTTAGTTCTAGATTTAGTGACAGAAGCAGTGAATAGCTGAAAGATATTTAGAGCCTGGATCTACATCTCTAATTGAAGAGAAATGGATCAACTCATCAACACACCAAAACAGACTTCTAAAAGTGGATTTGAAGGTCACACCACACCAGCAACATGCTTAGTATAAGGAGTGCACGCATGTCTCGGGAGGCAAATTATCTATTTTGCATTCCTTGCAATTTGGTATTAAATCACAAAAAAAAAAAAACCTATTCTTGTGGCAAATAAAGTTATTGCTAAATATATGGCCAATCTGAAATGCTCACTTGATGATCCAGTAGAACATAATTTGAATCAATGTCATGTGAATTTAAGGGGGCTCGATAGTAAAAAATCACTTTTTTTAAATTCTACTTAAATGAAGCAATTAATGTGATTATATTGTAATACAAGTTAAGAAATGATCATTCACATGAGAAAAC
>JBCEWB010564079.1:0-18465 GCA_039654565.1 Peronia peronii | reverse complement strand
AATGAGAATGGTCTACTCATTGATTAAGAGGGAATTTTAGATTCAGAGAAAAGACAAAATGTTCATGGTGAGAAAAGGCTCCTGCCTGTTAATGGAAAAGCAAATCTGGACACGTAATAATTACATGTAATATGCATCGGAAAGTGAAACTTGCCTGTCAGTTATCAATAGCATCTCTCACAAAATCAAGTTTAAAATGCCTATGATGCTGTCGTACCTTTGCGAATGCAGCTAATTTTAAATGAAAGAATAAGATCTTGTTTGTTGTACAACTCCTTAACAAATCTTTGTTAACCACTGTTATGGTGCTCTAAGTAGAATCAGTTACAGAGCAAGGCGTTTCAAAAGGCCAGAAAGCTTGATCCAATTGTAAAAATGACGTCCACAGAAAATTAACCGCACTTGAAATGTTTCTCTCCCTTTCACTCATTCTCTCTCTCTATTTTTTTTTTCACACACGCATACAAATATAAATACCCTGAGTTACATTCTACATTTGCAGCGACTGGAGATTATGAAAAATTACGGACACCATTTTCACTTAGCTCATCTCCTGAAAAAGAAGTGATCACTTTCTTCCAACATTGTTTCTGCAACATAGAGATGGTTGAAAGAAAAATGTCCTCTGCACTCAATCAAGTTAAAAATTACCTGTTCATTTTCATTCGGCTGTTTCCAAGATATCAAAATGCCTGTGTTTTTCAACCCCCAGAGTGATTCAGACGATAAAACATGAGAGCCAATTTCAAAGAGCTGATATTTCTGATTTTTTTTTTTTACTGTGGAAGCTGAAATTCTGTTTGGCAGCAAGCTATTTTGCAGTAGGCCTATCTTCGTCATGAAATGGGCTACAGAAAGAGACAGACTTCATCAAATAAGAAAATATAGTGATTCCACACAAATGTGTCATCAAATTTGCAAGTAGGCTGTTTGAAATAACCCATAGCATTGTTGATTTTATTGCATAGGACAAATGGCCCTTCGCTGTTAGTTGATGCATTGTTAACATTTTACAGAGTGAAAGACAGAAAGTGGACGCGAAGAAGTACAGGGAAGAGAAGCAGTGATGACAAAAAGGAAAATGAAATTGAATGAAAAAGACATACAAGAAGTCGATATACTGTAATGACATGAAAAAACGAGTTATTTCTTTTGTTTGAATTATAATCATAAAAATACCCACGTATTTGTCTCTAACAGCGCTTTGTCATTAATTGTGCCAAATTTGGCAAATTTACCTTCATTACATAGTGTGCTATATTCGTTTCAATGAAAAATATCATTATACTTTAAATGACGAAAAACCGGTATTTCCTCGATTATGTCCCTTGATTTTTATATAGATTATATAGTGATTTTTTTAAGGGCCCTAATTACCCACTTAGGCTCACTTGCTGAGGTGGCTCTATTTCAGTGTTTGTTACTATAGGTCCCCATCATGTATACAAAATTTGGCGCTTTCTTCATTAATTTGCACGATTTTATCGTAACTGACTCCACTAATAGTATAGATCTAGGTAGCATTGTTTTTAAAATTTCGTCTTTTTATGTTGGAATGTGTTCAGTGTTAAATAAAAAGCTCTTTCTGACATTTTATGTTTTTTACTTCTCATAATGATTACTGTTGCTTCCACAGGAGCAGACAGAAGTGTGGTATGTTTTTCCAGACAATGAAAACCACTGGAAACTTCAATGTATTGACCTGCCCAAAGGCAACATAAGTGTCTCATTTGTGGCTCAGCAAGGCTCTGGTTACACTGCACTTATTGCCTTGGATGACATCAAGGAAATATCTACCAGCTGTGATATGTTTCTGACAGGCAAGCAGCTAGTTTTCATTCACTGTGCTTTTAGTACAACCTAAGTATTTGATCAGTAACTATAAAGATCTAAGTCTACCAAGTTTTGGGATTTGACTTTGATTTTTTAAGTAACAAGAATGTTTAAAGCAGAAGTATTTTAAGGAGAAGACACTTAATTCATCCCAATATTAGCTCCCCACAAACAAACTTGTTCTTGAAAATAAACACAGCATACTGCTAATGAGTGAGGGAAACGTTATACATAATTGATTGTGAGTTATTGTGAGGAAAATGTATATTCTTTTACAAGCCGATGTTATTTTCACAGTTTATTCACATTACTTATTCATGATTCTGAGGGTAGAGGGCTGGCCAGATAATATGTAGTGTTCCTGTAATCTTTGTCATTTGACATTGATGGCAAAGAGAAATCAATGGGAATGATCTGAGACACAGTAAAAATCTAGATCTAAATCTAGATCACAACATAATGTTTCAGCTAACTCACTGATGATAAAAATAGTTAGGCCTACTAATAATACCAATAGTAATTCAAGGTTGATTTATTATCCAAACAAGTCATTGAAGGTTTGTTGGGATCCACTGTTGAGTGACCTGGATGAAATGAAAAACCACCCTTTTTGGTTGCATAGATCCTGATGAATAATGTCATGAACTTAATGTATATCACTTTACTGATATAGCTTCCTTATCTCAGGAAGTCCTAAACATTTTTTTTTTCAGTGTGACATACAGTATTTACAATTTTTTTTTTGTAAGGAACAAATGAACAAAGTTCATCATTATCATTATACTTTATCATTAGTGATAGTGTACCATACATTATTTGTCCCAGTATACTGATGTACATTTCAGTTATGAAATTTCATGTTCCATGATTTAATTTTTTTTCTTTTTAAATAAATGATCCACGAGTAGAGCGAACACATAAGACAAAACTATTATGCTCATGTATTCATCTAATCTCAATAGATATAACTTTTTCAGGTATCCTGCTTATTCACTCAGTGATTATTCTTCATTTACAGATAGTAGACTAGGTACCCACAACAATACTGGGGATTCAGGGACAGGATCATTGTCGGGTAGGAATTCTTATCATTAAATTCTTTGTTGACTGAAGATGGAAGAAAGAGTTGGTGAACAGAGATTTCTTAACTTACCATGACATTGCACTCTGAGTTCATGGTCACTCAAATTATTCAGCTGGGCTGGGGCTGGGTCCGGGAAGTCATTTTGGAAACTGCTGGGGGGAGATGAATTTAACCATTACGGTACCATTTATTTTGACATGGTCAAATTAGAAGACAACAATAGAAAAAAAAGTTTCAATTACTCATGTTGCCATGGCAATGGCCACCATTTTGGATTTTGCTATCCGATGTTGCATAACTTTGCTATATAGGATCCTACATTTTTCAGCTGGTTTGCTTGAGACTTTGCGTACATACTTTTCACTGTTTCAGTTCAATATCTGAAAATAGTCTGACCAGATTTTTTATAATTGGCTTAGTTTTTTTTTCCACAAATTTTAAAATTAGTTTGTAAGAAAGACATGGATTTTGCAAAAATTTGATCCCAAAATCTCAGATTTCTCAGAAATTTAAAATGCTATAAAAAACCCCCCCTCCCCCCCCCCCCCCCCCCCCCTTCAATCACTTTTTTGTGTTGTTTTGTATTCTGTATTCATGCCAAATTTCATGGCAATTGCTCCAGAAATAAAGAAGCAGACTGCATATTTGTGCTAAAAAAACTCATTTAGAGAAAAGGCATTTAAATTCTTTTTTGCTAGAAGAACAGCTGCAAGGAGCTTTTGATGGGACTTTCAACCCCGAAACATCTTTGTTTCATCCACTAGATTTCTTTCCATGATTTCTATGACTTATTTTGTATTTTCCTGCGTCTATAATATTTGTCTTCCATTTATGCTCCGATCCCCTACCCCTATCAGCAAAAGGGCTTCTGTAGAGTCATTTTATGGTCCACTGCTATATATGGCTGCCATGTCTTTGTTGGTCAAAACTAAGAGTGTCTTTACCCTTCCTGTGGTAGATAATCCAATACTATAATCTGAAACAGCAGAAACAGGGCATATTTCATCCTCATTAGGTCATGGGAAGTCTATGTTAGAGGCCCAGGCAAAAGTTTTCACTAATATTTGATGTGGTCATTACCTCAATGGTCAATCAATGTCCACTCCTAGCATTGGAGCTCCCAATAATAGTGAAAGATATCATAATCAAGTCTTTTATATGCCATTTTCCGTGTAGCCAGTGAAATATTGATGATCTGTCACTGAATATAGAGCCCTGAATGAGCAAGAGCCTGTATAGCAGAAGGGCCAGTCAACCTATGCTTGACCATCCTCCACCTTCCTTATAATGGACACATCAACTTTTTTATACCATTTTTATATTCAGAAAAGGTAGAGTTTTCAAAAGAAAACAAAGACCCAAAATCGAATATTTTGAGCAAAAACCTGATTTCAGGATACACCGCCGCCCTCCACCCCTTAGGCACATCAATATTGGTCAAGTATGAATCTGTAAATACAGCATCATAAAATTATTGTTTTGATTAAGAGCATAAGCATAAGTCATTTTCAGTGCTGTTGGGATATTATGTTTTCATGTCTGAATAGCATGAATAATATTTAGGTGGCAGTATTATTAAATCATTTTTATTGGAGTATTTTAGTTTTCTAGAGATTCTGTATTTTGGTACTCATGGCTAAGATGTGTGCATCTGCAGATCTAAATGATAATATGGACCTCACTGAGCAAAAGAATGGTAAGACAATAAGTGCACTAGAAATTCACTTGCTCCATATTGTTTGAAACATGAAATTTCTTTTCTCATCAACTATCTGACACTTTTTTTTTCTCTCTCTTGTTTCTGTCAGCTTCTCGTTGTTTGTCTCTTCTCAGTCTCTTACTTCTCTCTCTGTCCCATCTCTATGTAAATGAAATTTTAGGGGGAAAAAAAAAAAGCAAAGAAAAATGGCAAAAAAGGATGAAAAAGCACTGGGATTTTGGAAATTTTGAAATTGTTCAGTTTTAATCATTTTCAGATTTGTCTTTAAAGTTGAGTATGTTTTCTTTTTTAATTCACCCCCGTTACTTATTATTTAATAGTTAGACATTAAATACTTCCACAAAAGCAGCTTAGCGTCAACACAAAATCTAATCCCAGCAGATAAATTCTTTTAGGAGAATGAACAAACTTTTTCATGGTGTAAGAAGTAACATCTTAGACAGTTAATATACTGTTATCATAATAATATACCATATGGGTACATAGATGAATTTCTTCACAGTGATTTGTACTTAAGATGATTTGTGGCTTAGCACTTTGTGCCAGCATGATTTCATCTGTAGGCTGGGATTTCTCTACTATCTTTACCGATATCTAACCCATGATAGCGACTGAGTAGTCACTTGTAGTAAATCATTGATGCTTGTTGAGTCTTTATAATTTGTTGTTCCTGATCTGCATTGTGTCATGTTGACAGCAAACAAATGTCTTAACGGTACAAAGGGAGAAAATTTCTGATTTACATGTACTTACCACTTTTTCTCACTCTTTTTTCTCAGTTCAGCAGCAGTCTCCTAGTTTCATTTATTCTTATAAATAATGCCATGTTCTCTTTCATTTATGAAGTTTGCAGAAAGTTTCATTCATACTTAGAATAATGGCCAAGTCTATTTACCCTACTGGTCGGTTAAATAGGAAAAAAAAGGGTAGGTCGTGGGCTATTAATCCGACTAGTTGAGAGGGATTAGGCAATAAATTTACATAATGTGCCCTACGCCACATGCGGCATAAGTGGGCCTTTACTTTAAGTGTTTAGCGTGAGTGGGTGGGAAGGAGGGAGGAGGGCGGGGCAAACAAGGTACGGGGGCCAGTGCTGCCGACAAACGATCAATAATTTATAATCAAGCATCCCGGCAGAGCCTATAGTAAACAGGTAGGCCTACATGTACAACTACACAATGCACATCTTATAAATTATTACGAAGTGTATAGGTGTAGGCAACACTTTAATAATAGAGCGTTGCGCCTGTATTATGATCACTGCCTTGGTTCTCTGACTAGTACTGTGACGGGACAGACCACATTCTACTACCACTATAACAAGCTCGGTTTTTTTTTGTTTTTTTTTCGGTTTACGGTTGACTCACTTATACTATAGACACCCTCACACACAGACTATGTTTGTTTTATTTCGCTGAGATAACCACCCTGGAGGGGATTGAAAGCATCGATGTACATCAATGGTTGAAAGGTGTATAAAGGCCGTAACCGTAACACACTGCATGTACGTGATGGTTTCCTCTAACTGTTTTCAGTTAAAATTTTATTAGTATCTCTTTTCAGGGCTAAAACTTACTCAGCAGGCCTTTTCAGGACTAAAATTAACTCATTAACAGTTCTTTATTTACATGTAATGCCATTCTGCCTCTACTTTTCTTTACTTTACTTTCTCTTTCAAGGCAGCTCTTAATAGGTTTAACAATCAATTGAACGAGTGGGCTTGAATTTAAAATGTCTTGATAAAGGAAATAACTGTGTAAAAAATACTTAAAATAATGCCTCATTAGTCATTCGATAACTGCTCCCTTGGAGGGGACTGGAAGTTAAACTCTGTCTACTTGAACTTTGAACCTATTAGGGTGGTCCCTGGAAATTTGAATTAAGCTGGCTCAATCGTACGTTGCTTTGTTTAAGTAAGTTAAGTGAATGTCTAATTTGTTTGTGGGACAGAAAACTAGTGAAACCAAAAAGATCTGAAACAGGAAAAGCCTGAAAGAGAAAGAATGTGTGAGACAAAGACCAGAGAGAGAGAGAGGGGGGGAAAGAAAGAGATAAGCTACAGTATAAAAAATAATATGAAGTGAAGTATATGGCCAAAAACAGAGAGAAACAGAGTTAAAGAGAGGCAGAAAACTGAATTCTAACCAAGAGAAAACCACAAGTACAAAAATTGGCCACGGCTAGCCAGAGTTAAACCCATATAGTCTCGAGGTCTAGCAGGACTTATTCAGTCCGTGTCATTGAAATGTAGCCATGAAGTTCTATATCCGCATCACATTCCTTTGGGAAGGGGTGGGAAGCATGTGCGTGCAACCTTTAGCTAAAGATATGCTAATCAGTAAATGATGGTCTAGTTTTATCATCAAGCTTGACGATCTTTTTTTTTTTAATATTTGAAACACGGAATGAGGTCTAGATCTAGATCCAGATCACTCCATTCTACATGACAGTACGTCTCCTTCAACTTCACCTTCAGAAAAAAACAAAAGACAAAAAAGACAGAAAAAATGCAAACGTTCTGTCAAGAAGACACAAACACACACATTACAAGGAACAGAAAAGAAAGTGTACAGATCTACAGATGTGGACGCATTGGAGTTGGACATGGACCTTTCACTCTCAGAGGATGACATACACAAGACGTATCTAGTAAAAGCATCTCCTTCAATTAATCACTCAAAATTGTATGTATATAAATAAAAAAACTATGTCAAATACATGCATATTACATTTTTATTACTAAAAATTTGTTTAAAAAGGCGTGGCTGAGGTTTGAACCCGGGCTCATCGGAAATCAGTCTGGTCACTTTCCATTTGGCCATGGACAACTGTTTGCCCCTGGTAAAAATTAACATTATAGTACATAATCCAAAACAACAGGTGTCAATAAGTCCGGCTAGCCACTTCGTAAAAATTCAAAGAAAAAACATATTTTGATGATACATGTTCCTCAAAACAGCTACAAAATTCCTTGTAACTTTAAAACTTGCTGCCTACAATCAGGCGATCGGCCATTTTCAAAGCAACGATGAGAAGTGAGAATGGAGTGGTGGGCGAAAGGCATTGGCGGAATGTGATATCATCGAGTTAAATCTATTTCGATACTGAATTGTCACATCGATAACAATAGTAAACATGCACAGTAGTCGAGGATATCCTGTTTTATCCCATAAAGCCGCCCTGAGCTATAATCTACTTTGGTATATTTTTGCAGCGTTGTTAGAACGAAAACATAAACGAATAAAAAAAAATAATAATAATAATCTCCAATTCCGGTCCTTAAAAAATAGGAAAAAGGGCCTGTCGTGGGCTATTCACCCGACTGGTCGGTTGAATAGCCATTTCTTAAAATAATATACATTATGTCCTTCATAACTCATTTTGCAATTATTTTTTGATAATGCTATTGTTAATTTTTTTTTCTCTGCACATTTGTTTTACAGAGTGCACAGAGAACCAGAGACAATGCAGCAATGGAATGTGTCTGGATATTAGTAACTTCTGTGATGGAATCAATGATTGTGTTGATGGTCATGATGAAGTTGACTGTGATAACACTGATGTTTAACTTTGGTTGAGGAAGGCCAGCTTCAAACAGCTCTGAACATTATTCTTTGTGGCAAGAAAAAGAGAGAGAGAGAGAAAGGCAACATTTGCAATCAAGAGATGGCTGCTTTTCACAGAAAAATTCACAGAAAATCTCATTATTGAGACTAGGGACCCATCCCAGGTATCTGAGCATGTCTTGTCTTACTTGCAATTTGATGGATAAAGTATGGAAATGATATTCATAATTGTTTCAGGTGTATACTATGAGTCTAGCATACACTCACAATGGCGGCCGTGTGGATGTAATTCATGTCTTTTTCAACAAATAAAGGTCAATGCTGGTCCCTCAACAGTGTAATTCTCATTTTAGACATAAACTTGCAACAAATCAAATTTTTTGCATGCGTTTCTTTCTGGGTTTCTTTATTTTGAACATAATGAGATGACAGTCCTGATTCGAGATAAGATTTTGCAAGTTATGATAAAATAAAACAAGGTAAATTTATCTCTGCACAATCTAAAAATGATTTATTTTATAAAAATAAATGTTATGCAGAAGTGAGGGGCATTTCTAGTACATTAGCAATTCTGTAGGTGTACATCTCTTCTCTATAACTCATTCTTGTTCTACAGATTACCTAAGGTAAGAATGTAAAGTGAATGATTTATCTCCAGGAATTGATGTGACAAGGGAATGATTTTGCTGGTCAGGAATTTGATCACTGCACAGTGGATGACTTTGAAAGGTTAATTCTATGCTCCCCCGCTCTCCTTCCCTCCCCACTCCCCTCCATCATCCCAGCCCGCCCTTCCATTTTCATCCTGTCTCACATCCCTAGCAGCTATGTGTCTGAATCAGTAAAAGTGAGAGACCAAGTCCCTTTCCCTCCCTCCCCCTCCCCCTTTCCTCCTCCAGAAATGATTGGCTGTCTGTAATAAGTCATTGATAGCAATCAGTATAGAGGTCAGGGAAATGTGCAGTGAGGATGAGAACCTAAACATGATCAGTTACTGAGCTAATTAGTTATTGCAGATGATACTGGTAGGGGCACAACATTGTACATATCTCAGTTACAACTTTCACATTGCCTCCCTTCCCATATTGCATACTATTTCTCTAGTACCTGATGTGAATGGTTTCTGATTATGAATTCTTTTAGATTTTGTTACGCGAGAAATTTTAATATTCATAAATCATGTACATGTAATTCTATATAGATGTATGTATATCTATACACACTTCTGAACGCATATCATTGGTCCCATCAGATGTGAAACAAATACTCTTCTATAATCAAGGCATAAATGAGGGATTCAGACACGTATTAATTGGCATTGCTGACCTTTGTTCATCCAATTTTACTGAAAAGATTATGTTCATCCAGCTTTATTGAAAGGACATATTTCACAGCATATTTATTCAGCTCTTTGTTTCCTTAGAGCTAAAAATAATTTTGTGTATGTTCTGAATCTTTTTGTTTATTTTTTTTGTTTTTTAATAATAAGCTATTTTGTATATGACTGGACCACTAACTGTGAGATATTGCTGTTGTGTAGTTGGCTGGATAAAACAGGAAAAATGGAAGACAGAGAGATAAAAAATAAAAAATCATGATCTCATTTTTACTGAGAAGGACACAAAGTGTTTGTATTGATTATGTCCATATGTTGTTGTTTTACTCACAATTTACAATGTGTGTAAATTTCTTAAAACTGTGCCATTGAAAAAAAAAAAAAAATGCAATTTTATAATTTTTCTGTAATGTCTGATACCTTCATCTACTCAGAAAGCTTTGAGCATGATTTTTTTATTTCAATGTTATTTTTTTAAAAATTCAACAATAATACATGTAATTGTTTATTTCAATGTCGTTTTTTTTTTTTTAAATCAACAATAATACATGCAATTGTTCAGATGTTACAGGACATTTAGCAGCATGTATATATAGAAATGTTAAAATAGTTATAACATATATAATTGTAATGTTTGTTACATGTACATTTATATGTATATAATAAAGGACTGTGATTTGAATAAAAATATTTAGAGTATGACAAAAAGGGGTATATTCAGAGAGAATGCTGGTGTGCTGCTTTCAGGATACTTCTTGAAATTAAAACCTTTTCATTTGAGAATTGAGCTCTGTCTGTTGAATTTGCAAGAGCTGGAAGATAAAGCTGTTTGTCTTGTAGAACTCAAAGAATTTTTGTCTCAGTGCTGATTTATGTGTTGTGCAATGGATACAAGTGAAAGACAATGTACATGTACATGTATATAATTTATGATTATTTCTAAAGTTGTCAAGATTATGGGTTGTGGACAACAGGATGATCTCTCACTTTCCATGACTCATAATTTGCAACAAAAGAAATAAATGGCATTCCAACAGAGTGTAGCAGTAACATGATTATACGATCTATATCAGTTGCATTGTAATGTTCCCTGGGGCATTCAGATGAACACAGAGCATCTTACTAATTTTAATTTTTCAGAGTGATTACATCCCCATGTTGATTTCTGTTCATGAAATAAGTCATGTAGGACCACTGATCAGTGTTCTTGCCCATTCATCTGCTTTCTTTTTGTGAGTGATTTTTGCCTGGCACATTTAATAAGCAATTTCTTCACCTGCACAAGCTTTTGGGATTCTCTCTGAGCATACCCTGAAGTTACCTGAATAGTGTAGTATTTCAAGCTTCAGTGTGAAATATATATTGAATGCTTGTAGGGATAGATCAAGATTTGACTGGAACTTAAGATATGCCTGTCATTGTGAAGAGAGCTCTGACTCAATCTGAATTAACTAAATGTACAGGTACAACTATCGTAAAACTCTAAACTCCGGCTTTTGTGATTACATTTATCATTTTTTTTTTAAATGAAGAGTGATATCTCTCAAAAGAGTTTTAATTTTTTATCTAAAGCACTAAGTCTGATTTTTTTTTTCTTATCACAGGACAGTTTTAATATAATGTTATGGTATGTATGGTCTTTTATAGTAACCTTAGCAATGAACTGAATGAGTAGATGATGCCATAATCACGACTCATCGAAATGAGATTGTCAGAAGACTCGATTGTCATACTCATACAGTCCCAGATTGTGGCATCACTATGAACCAGTGCTTTTACTTAACTCACAATTGGATTGTTACACTAGGTTCTAAATCAAGATACAGTGGTCTCTGTCTAAGAACCCGCCGCCTAGGAGCCCGGTCCGCCTAGAGCCTGCCTTTGCTGCGAAAGGGGATTTTTTCTCTATACATGTAGGCCTAATTTACTCCTCTAGGAACTTGCTCCCAGATAAAAAATCCACCTATGAGCCCAGTGTCAGGCCAAAACACACAAGTACTTATGGTGTAATTTTACATTATTTTGTCCACTTAAGAGAAATGCACAGGACTAGATGTGCAGAAAAATGGGGACAGGATGGAAGGTACAGGCAGACAAAGGAGTAGAAGTAATGTTTGACTGCATAATTAGGCCATACTATAGACTAACTTGTAAGCATTTCTTTGATTGACAACACTGGGACAGCACTCACGATTGGTTCTGTGGATGAGGAGCAAGTTTAGCCCCCCTGACTGGTCAGTTGCTTTCCTATTTCAGTCCGTTGGCTAATTGTAAACACTCGAGTCACTCATGCAATTATCCATGGGTAACATACCAGTATCATGTTTTCATTCAACAATGATACCATTATGTGAAAACTCACTTGCCATTCAAACACACCTTATTGATGTAATTAAATGCAAAGAAAGATCAGGAATTGTTAGATCTAATTATAGCACACACACAGGGAAGAAAGATGTTCTTATTCACATAGATAAGTCATTAACTAACAGTAATGATCAATTAATCATAGTTGTGAAGACAGTCTGTGGTCAGACAGGTTGCACAACTTTTCAATCTGCTGAAGAACCTGTCTGCCTAAGAGCCCGCTTTTTTTTGTCTCCCAGCGACCGGGTTCTTAGGTGGAGACCACTGTACTTGAATATGGCAAGACCTAAGTTAACGATAACTTCACTGAGGAAATTGATTAGCTATCTGCTGGTTTGGATTTGCTCTTTAATGAGAAAAATCTGCCTTTTTGATTGACGTTCCGCTTTCATGTTTTTAATCCCAAATTTGAAATGTTTGTTCGTCCCTGTTACATGTATGTAGGTTTTCTCATATTGTGTTTACATAAATGCATATCGATGGTGTCGGGCGCAAACCAGCTGTCCAAAAGTTTCAAAAAATTTTTTATAGTAGTAATGCATGCGCATTGGGATTTTCCTTGATGTATAAAAATAACTAAGCCAACTATCCATTAGATTTTGTCAAAATCTTCACATGGTCACACCGACCACAACTTCAGTGTACCTAAACTTGCACTTTTTTTTGTTCCTCATGTAAAATTTGCTTACATAGACTTGGCTGATTTGCGCCCGACACCATCAGTATATAGAGTATACTAGAAGAGGACCCACAGCCTTCGTGGGAGATTTTTTTAATATAGGTCACACTGATACTGCCCTGCAACTTTAAGTGTGTGACATGCATGCGCACTGCGATTTTTTTTTTTGATGATTAAACTGAATGTTACCATAGATCGTAGAGTGCCTAGATGATCCATTCCCCGACAATAGCATCCTTGCTCGTCCGCAAGCTGTTACAAAGAAGCGCTTAAAAAAGTCAACACTATGGAATTTCAGATGCACTGATTCAAGTCAGCATCATCCGAATTGTTTATTCTTCAGATTTCCTCAATATCATGACCAGTAATTAACATTCATTGCATTAAATCTAAGGATAATTACTTTACTAAACTTAGTCAAGTCTAGCTCTCTACTCGCAAACAGCATTGTTGACCCACTGGGATCTCATTCATGCC
This sequence comes from Peronia peronii, assembly GCA_039654565.1. Classification (NCBI taxonomy): domain Eukaryota; kingdom Metazoa; phylum Mollusca; class Gastropoda; order Systellommatophora; family Onchidiidae; genus Peronia; species Peronia peronii. The sequence goes on along the minus strand of JBCEWB010564079.1, from coordinate 5,403 downwards.
TTTAGCGGCCTTGACACAATGTGTCAGCCTGTAATTGAGATCTTGACTAGATGATTGTTCGTTTTTTGTTTTTTTTTTAACACTGTCCCAATGTTACTGTTAGCCCTAGGAGCTGGGGCAGGATTAAGGGTAGGGGGAAGGAAGAAAAGACAACTTTACAACTGTCCCTCAAAGGATTCATTGTCTAAGACGTCATTTTTGTATGTTTTCACTTTTCTAATTCTACCTGTAAAGAGAGGGCAAACACCAGATAGGAGAGTTAAGAGATAGGCCTAATATCATTTTTGTTAAACCTAGCAAGTTTTTTAATACATCATAGATCCACATAATACTCCCAATCACAGTTTACCAGCCAGTTCCAAACGCTGGAGATCCATAGACTTAGTTCATATTGTACTACAAAAGCAATTTTCGGAAGAGTGAATGTGTGCCTTTTTTTATATTGGTGATATACATGTATATGAATCTATATTATATCTACAGTTCCTATTTTTTTCTGAGGAAAAATTATTTTCGTTTTACCACACGGAACAACTCTTTCTCATTTAGAGATGGTTGATAAATTCACGGCGGAAAGATCTCATTGATTCCAAGAAAACACAAATGCAGCTCTGTTGTTTTATGTTCCATGCATTTTGAAGGCAACCAATTTGGCAGTTCAGAATCTCAAATATACTTAAATCACCCCTGCTCTCAGATTCATAACCTTATGCCATTATACATAACAAATCACCAATTTGTTGTCAGTGTTCTAATCTGTAAAATCAGTGCGTTAATTATTGGTATTATCGCACACACAAATAGATTCTGTATTTATGTGTGTGAGAGAGAGAGAGAGAGAGAGAAAGAGAGATATAGAGAGAGCAAGAGAAAGAGAGGAGAGAAAAGGAGAGAGAGAATGCAGAAGGAAAAAAAAGATAGTTCGGTGATCACCAACATAGACCAAGCCTAGGCTATGCGGACAGCAATCCCGTTGGCTCAGCATACTATGCTGTCCGCGCAGATAGGTCTCGCACTGGCTGTGATGCGAGGACGCTTTAATAACAAAGGCGAAGAAGGGAGTGGATCATCTAGGAACGCTACGATCTCTGATGTTACTCAAAGAAAACATGTCTTTCTGTGAAACATACAATTCAGATCAAACACTCTCGCAAGTTTATTATTCAATTGTTATTGCCTTTTTAGGATAACATCAAACACAGTAAGCATTTTTCAGTTTCATGTAAGTCGAACACAGTTCATTATGCAACAATGTTGGTGCCAAATTTCATATGGATACATATCATTCAGTAGTTTTTTAATCCATAAGCCTTTAATGGGTTTTGTTGCAGATTTACAGAATAGATATGTAATGACTTTTTTCTTAATGGCAAGAGTTTTCAAATCTCAAAAGGAAATTAACTCACCACTTAACACATTCAGCAATTATTCACATTGCTTCTCCAGCAAATGATATTTGCATTCTCAGATAAGTGCATCAGACAATGTAGGCATTGTGGGTTGCTCTTTATTTTATGGCATGACGGTGTAAAAGAATCTATTGAGTCTGAGATGTGAGAACCTTTATTCCTCTATTCTTGCAATGAAATGAATAACATGTGTGTAAGGTATGTGCTTGTTTATTACTTTTGATCCTGTTTACTTGGACATATTTATGTGTATAATAGACAAGAATACTTAAAATAAAGTGGGAATATCACACTTACATAATGACATTTGCAGTTTATTTCAAGCTTAAGAAGATATTTCTGTAACTATGCAAAATGGCTTGGTTGTGTACAATGGGTGCATAAAACACTTGACTGTGACCCTTCTAGCAACATCTTGAGCCCCAGTACCAGGGATGGACATTAAATGACCACTCTGAGGTGAAAAAAACTGCTGATCACGCATAGTGATCAAGTGTAATCTTTCACCCATGCTCTAAAATGAAATTCCACATCCTATAAACAGTAAAATGTTCTCTTATTTCTCCTGCTTCAGAGCTAAGTTGTGGACTATATGTTATAGTAAAGGTCAAGACACTCTTAGTTTTGACTTAAAAAGATATGGATATATGGTCATATATATAGGCCTTTGAGAACCCATAAGTGATCTATGGAAGCCCATATAATGATAAGGGCGATAAGGAACAAAATTCAAGAAAAGATATACCCAGAAAGACAGGAAAAGGCAACAAAAGACACAGAAATCATGGAGAAGGAACTACTATATTAACTCATACAGGCCCATATCGTTAACATCACATTTTGGAAAAATGATGGAAACAGTCATTAACAACAGACTAAAGTACCATTTAGACAAAGAAAATCTATACAGCAAAAATACCAGCCTGGCTTTAGATCAAACCATAGCACAATGGACCAGCTGGTAAAACTGGAACACAAAGCCAAAAAAAGGGTTCATAAATAAAGAAGTAACGTTTGCTGTTATCAGCTGGAGGGAGGCAATAATCTATCTATAAAACAAAGAAAATGGGAATAATGGGACTGATAGTAAACTACCTAGAAGCATTTCTAAATGATCGTAAATTTCAAGTTAGGGGTAAATACAATGGAATATGGATGAATCGATGCTGGTGGGGAAGGAAAAATAGGATCGACTCATCTGTAGGTTCGACTCATCCGTATGTCGCTAAAGACAAAACTACCAATAGGCACTACTGTACTTGTTTGGAATGACATATTGTCGGGCATTATAATGGTTAGTTCTCCTTACGCATTCTTTCACCGAGCATCAAATTTGATCTCTTCCATTCCTTTTCAGTGAGAGCGACCAAGCGTTTGGTTGAATTTAATGTAACACATGTATTATTATCGATGCCCATTGTCATCTGCCGCTGAAGTTTCACTGTCATGTAAACTGATGATGTCCATCGCTCCCAACCCTGCCTCCTGAACATTCATTTTCAAGTCAACACGATCGCCGCACGCACCTTCGTCACCCTCCAACACTCCTCCCACAGTTTCATGTTATGAAACATTATAGGCCTACATGTATTACCCCTACACTAGGCCTTTTTCAAGATGATAAACATTACATGCGATGAATCTATCTGCGGGCTGGGGCGGGGAAGGTGCAATACCTCACCGTTCTCGTTTAGACCTTAGTGAAAAAAGTGAAAAAAAGTGTCTAGGTCTAATAATAATAGGCCAGATCGCGAGTAAAAATAATGGGGTTTTTTTGACAACTACTTGCCATCCTCTAGTCCAGCGAGCAAGAAGATGAGAAGAACAACGACCGACTCCCCAGGGTTTTCTCGGGGTAACGTCCATGTGTGAACGAATGGCCTAAGAATTCCCCACATCAAAGACGTTCGCCGACACTATGTTTCACTTACGCGAATTTGCATGACACTTTCGCAGCGGGAAGGGGATGTGTGGTGTGAGTATGAAACATCCGCGCTAGACGGGGGAGATGGTGGATGAGGTGTGAAAAGGAGGAGGAGACAATGGCCGGTAGGCCTCTGATCACATAGTCTGAGGAAGGGTTTAGTCCTGTTTAGTGAATCAGTTTGACAGTTACAAGTTAACCTATAGTCGTGCTGTCCCGTGATGGGAGGAGCATAAATGTGTTGAGATGAAGTGCCGCGCAAGCTGAGATTAGTTACATCGACTCAAACATTGCTTTTTCCTTTGATTTTATAAGGATGGGGACAGGAGAAAAAGATCGACTCATTAGTGAATACGGATTAGTCAACATCGATTCATCAGTATGATTTTTAGTAAACTAAAGAAGCGCCGGGGTCCGTTTCAAGAAAAAAGATTGACTCATTTGAAAGTTGACTCATGAGGGTTTGACTCAGGTGTAATCCACTGTAATGAACTATTGGAAACGTATACACAAGAAAACGGAACACCACAGGGAGCTGTAATTTCAACTACGCTTTCTACAATTTTGATAAACAATTTGGAGCAAGAAATAGATAGAGAGTCAGTCAGCCTTTCGCAATTCGCTGACGACTCAGCCCTGTGGGTAACAGACAGAAACATAAAGACAGCCCAAATTATAATGCAAAGAAATTTAGACAGAATTTTACAAGATGGATGGAAAAATGGGGGCTAAGAATAAATACAGGAAAAATGACAGCGATGATTTTTAGAGCACAGAGATCGAAATAGCAACAGGCCAGGTTAACAATAGAAGATGAACTGATAGAAATGGTCAGCAGAACTAAATTTTTAGGCTTAACATTAGATCAAAACTTGTGCTGGAAAGCACTTATAGATGAACTGAAGTAGTCAATAACATCAAGACTAAACATGCTAAAATACACAAAAGGAAGAGGATGGGGAGTACACGAGAAATGCCCACTCGTGGCCTACAAGGCATTTATACTTGGGAAACTAGACTACGGAGTAATAGTGTACGGAAGGGCAGTGAGGACAAATAAGAAAAGTTAGACAAAGTTCAAAACCAAGCCCTATGTACAATAATGGGAGCAGCAATAAACAATGGGAATAGCATCCTTGGAACTTAGAAGAAAACAACTAGCATTAAACTACAGTTCCAAGGTATATTTAGACAAAGACCACCCACCATATGAAGCAAGTAATTTTTGGACCAGTAAAAGTCTCCCATACCATGAACCAGGAATCAGAAGCTGTCAAAGGAACTAAAGAAAATGATGAAGGAAGACCTAAATAGTATGAAAGTAATACATAAGACAAAGACCCCACCTTGGGAACTGCAGTCGATAGAAACAGATGTCAGCATAGCATTAAATGTAAGAAAGAAACAAAAGCAATAAAAACAGCTGCATTAGAGAAAATTGAAGAAAGCAGGAACCAATCAATTTTATGTTTAAAAAAAAACAAAGAAAGGAAAGAAAAATAGGAATAGAGGTGTACTTCCCAGAATCAAAAACAGTGATAGAAAAAAGACTAAATGATGAAGCACCTGTATATATATAGCAGAAATAACAGCAATCAAAACAGCCATAGAGAATTTTAGACAAAAACAGAAACAAAAACCTAATGATATTAACAGACTCAATAGCCAGCATCAAAGGACTAGACAGCAGGAAGAAAACAGAAAGGGAAGGTATAAAAGAAGGAACACAGTGGAACTCTGATATCAAGAAATCGAAGGGATCCAGGTTTTTATTTCTTATCACAATTTCTGAATATCCAAAAGGGACCATAAAAGAAGAGGGGCGACCTATATACACTGATTCATCGTTACTACAATGTACTAATTATTTCTCTGATAAGCGTCCCCTTACAAAGCGTATGCATGTGTTTTGCACAGAAAAATGTCTGACAACACTTTTTTTTAACCCCTTTTAACTTAAGGGGGTGCGGGTTCTGAAATTGGGTTTTTGCTTAAAATATTCGATTTTGGGTTTCTGTTTTCTTTTAAAAGTTCGGTATCTGCTGAATATAAAAATGGTATTAAAAAGTT
>JBCEWB010564078.1:23716-36420 GCA_039654565.1 Peronia peronii | reverse complement strand
TGATATTCTTCGGCATAGTAAAAATGCGTTAACGGCTTTATCTCTGTGGTAATAGCGGGAAAGTTTTCAGCAATGAGTAATTGCTGATATTCCATTCTGGATTTTTCGGCTAATTGTTTTTGCCCTTCGTTGGTATAGTAAATCCCTGAACGATACTGCGTGCCTTTGTCATTTCCTTGTCGCATACCTTGTGTTGGGTCATGCCCCTGCCAAAACACTTGCAATAATGTGTTAAACGAAATCGTATTCGGGTCGAACACCACTAATATGGCTTCTGTATGGCCTGTGCGTCCACTGCAAACCTCTTCGTAACGCGGGTTGGGCGTATATCCTCCGCTGTAACCCACAGCCGTGCTGTAAACGCCATCGAGTTGCCAAAACAGTCGTTCAGCACCCCAGAAACAACCAAGACCTAACACAATCTGATCCATTCCAGATGGAAAGGGTGGTGTTATCGAGTGGCCATTAACATAATGTTTGCCACTGATTTGAATGGGGTCTGAACGACCTGGAAGAGCTTCTTCAGCATCGGGCATCTTGTAATGTTTATGTAAAAGCAAAGACATGGCTTATATTAGTCAATATTCAATTTGTCTATTTCAATTAATTTGCTGAGGGACTTTTCCATCATGTAACGCGCTTTCACCGTACAGTCGTAAAGATAACTGTGCAGCGATGCATCCTCGGCATTGTTCAACTGACAGCCAACGCTGTAGTCTTCGAAAGCGTATAAATTATACAAAATATCGGCATGGTGTTTCGGACATTCACAATTGACTGTTTTGGGCTGACAAGCGTTAGCCAGTTTCATCAATTGTTGATGCGAATATCGTCTCGGTGGAATTGCCGATTTTTCTATTGTAATTTCACTCCCGGCCAAAGATTTACCACCATTTAACGCCTTTTGACATTCGCCTTTAAGGCGATACACATCCAGCGGTGCTCGAATTGTACTGATATTCAATTTATTGAGTAATTCCAGCGTTGAACGTGTTGCAAACCCATACACCATGATCGGATAGAGATGTACATGACGTTTCAGCACCGTCTGCAATGGACCGATATCTTGATCCTGGAATGCCGGGAATTCCATCAATAATACATCCGCATCAATATCGGCCAATTCTTTATCCGCTTCGAACGGATTCTGGTATTCGGCAATGATATCTATTTCCGGCAACTCGGCCACATGATTACGAATAAACAGAGGTAAGGCGTCGCCGCATATAACCAGTCTACATGGATGAATCGAATCAACATTTGCCGAATCACTTGCCGTTTGCTTGTGCAGTTGGGCACGATCTTCGAGTTCCTCCATGGTCAAATTGGCTACTGTACTGATGGCATTACCGTCATCGACCAATTGTTTGATCAAAGCCAGCCGGGTGATGTCCGCATGACTGTAATAGCGCGTTCCGGACTCTCCACGGTTTGGCTCCACCACTTGATATCGCCTCTCCCATATCCGCAGGGTGTCCGTAGGAATACCCGTCAGTCGAGACACTGAACCAATTCTAAATCGTTCGTTACTTGTCATCATCTGTTCAAAACTCATAATTTTCTCCTCTTAATTTTAGTAAGTAGGAACGGCTGTAAGCATATTTGTTCAATCTTTGTATAATATAGATTATACAATATATGAACAAATTGCCAGAAAACCGGGCTTTAATGACAAATAGTTAATATATTGATAAGGTTTTGACCATGCCATTGAATAAGCTATCGTTATGTCTGTAAACGTCGGGTTCTTGCTGATAACAGCGATTCAAACACTCTATTAGCAAGCGTTGTTAGACTTTTATCCCAACATCTTGAAACTCCAAAGGATTAGAATGACTTCTGCTCAAAAAATGTAATATGATCATTAATTGTGTGTTTACTATGCCGAATCGATGTCAATCGAACATTAACATTTAAATACTGACTATGATTGAACAGGACAAAACCATGCAATATGAAAAGAAATTAGGTGAGTTTCTGGCCATTTCCGATGGTGCAGTCCGTAATGCACTGAACCGACAAACGACAAACGAAGCCGGCGATCAGACGCATAACAAACTGATAGGTCAGTTGTTGGTGGAATCCGGCAGTATCAGTCAAGAAGAATTAGACAACGCGATTAAGCTGCAACGAATCCGTCGCCTGTCCCGATGTCCGGTATTCACTACCCTCGGCCCGACGGAACTCGCCGCGTTGAGCGATCATTTTCATGAAATATCGGTTCCAGCACAGAAGGAATTTATTATTCAGGGTGATGATGACCCAACGCTGTATGTCATGGCCTCCGGCAGTGTGGCGGTATTTCACACCAATGTCGAAGGCAAGATGCAAGTCCTCGCCATACTCGGCGCTGGTGATCCCATAGGCGAAATGGCATATTTTACCGGCGGTCTCAGAACGGCCTCCGTACGCTCACTGGAAAACAGTGAATTACTCTGCGCCAATTATTCGGATTTAACCTTTTATTTTGAACATGCCCCTAAAGTTGTCCATGCCTTCACCAAACTGGTTGAAAAAAGACAGTCTGAAATAGAAAACGGTAGTAATAAATAATGCGGGAAATTAGTTCGATATTGATCCTGGACGATGAACAGGATTTTAGACAACTCATAATAAAAATGCTTCAACCACGTTACGGCGATGAAATTCTTCGCGAATACGATCCACTGACGCAAGGCGCGCCAGCGGAGGATTTTGACTGGAGCCAGTATCAACTGCTGCTGCTGGATCAAAATCTGAATATCGATAACGTCACCGGGCTGGATATTATTCATCAGAATAAAGACAATCTCGACTTCCCCGTCACCATCATGCTGACTGCCAGTGATGATGAAGAAATTGCATTTAAAGCGCTGAAGCTTGGCATCTGCGATTTCATACGCAAACATCAGCTGACCAAAAAGATCTTATACGCCTCGATAGATGGCGCGATCGCTGCCAGAAAAAGAAAGCATAAACAATTAGAAAATCTGGCAAAGATCCAGAAAATATTTAATAAAAAATATTTTTACAACGCCTTAAAAACCAATATCGAAGACCTTGATGGCATTAACAAACGCATTATTTTAGGTTTTCGAGTTGCTGACAAACCAAATTCTACTCAGCCAATGAACGCGCTGAATATAGACCGGGTTATTCGACACATTGCCAAAGAAAGCTGTCGCTTTTTTATGAGCAAAAATTATGAACCATACATTACTCTATTTGGCGAAAATAAAGTTGCCATTTTGTTTGATGTTAATGATTCCGCGCTGGATGAAAAGGCTCTAATCAGAAAGCTGCATCAATTTCATTTACAGGTACCATATATCAATCAGGAACATAATGTCAGTTATGACCTGGTGAGTTGCGTATTGTCTCTCACAGAGAAAACAGTCAGCCAGTCGGATTTGACTAAATATTTTAATACCGCATGTGATAAAGCAGCGAAAAACACCGATGCGAATAATCAAATATTTATCACCAGCATACAACAATTGCAAAACAAGCGGCAGGAAACTCCCGCCGATGATGATGAAATTGAACAAATACTGAGCAAGACCAACTTTAATATTGAAATCAAAAAAAATGAAGCCGAGCATAATCAGCTCAAAAACGATGTTTATGAAGTTGAACTCGATGTAAGTAAACTCGATGCTGACTCAAAAAAAATCATCGATGGCATTAACGAAAACATGATGATTAAAACCTTTCAACCTATCGTCATGCTAACCAATTCTGAAAAGTGTTTTATTGGGCAACACGATTTCTATTATCTTTCTTCGCATTTTATTGATGATAACGAACAGCATGCAACCGTACCTGATCTGTTGCAAACCATTGACAATAATGAGGTCGTCAAGTTTTATGACCGATGGTTGTTAAAAGAAACTATCAGCAACATTATAGATATCAAACCGGGAGTTAATCCCTGTTACTTTGTTTTAAAGCTGCAGCATGAGTCGTTAATCGACGCAACGTTTTTTAACTGGTTGCGGAGACTGCTTAATGACTTCGAAAAACAAAACCCGGGAACGTATATCGTCCTGGAGATTTCACAGAAAGATATTATCAGTAATGAAAAACAAATAGTCGCCCTGGTAAACTATTTAAATCATTCACACGGCTTTCGTTTTGCCCTCAGTGAGATCGACGATATCGGTCAATTGGTTTATCTGACGCCGAAAATAGATATCAGTTTGTTGATCATAAACCACGAAAGCCTCAGTGAACTCAATTTAATGTCGACCATTGATGAAAACCCTGAAAACTATTTAACGTATCTCAAACGCAATAAAAAATATATTGTCGCGACTGATATTGTTGATTCGAAATCGTTGACCTCGGCGCTTGCTGCCGGTGCCGATTTCGCCATGGGTGAATTTATCGGTCAACCGAAGGCATCGTTTGAAGAGGGCGATGCAATTCCTTCCTATGAAATTGAATCCGATGAATTCGTTTCATCTCGCTTATAACGTCTACAGGCGGCGTTGCTTGCGGATGCGATAACGTAGATATTTGCTCTCGAGTGCACGTTTTATCACATCATTTTTCATTAGTGCCTGATACAACTCGGCACTCTCCCGTGGCTCAGTGAGATAGACTCCGACACGATTTTCCAGCGTTGGCATCGTTAACTGAAAGAAGCTGGCAAACGACCGATTGACCGCCGCCGATTGTCTGGCCGCAGATTGGCGGAATTCTTGTTGCGACGCAAAATTCATCACCAGCACGCCCCGCGCAGACAGGATCGCCTGCAATCGCTGGTACCAGGCCGAATTTGCCGCAATCGCCCTCACCGGCTGACCGTCCTTATCTGTAAACACATCCTCGATGATAAGATCAAAGCTTGGGCCACAATAACGCCGCACCCAATCTTCTGCATCTGATTGATATAATTGTATTTTTTCGGATCCAACGCCAAAAAAACGTTGCGCCAGATACAAGTGGGTGGCATCGAGTTCAACACCCTCAATAATCTGCGGACTGAGGAAATGGTCGATTAGTCGAATCACGCTGCCACCACCGACCCCAAGTACCAGGACTCTGTCGATATCGCCAGGCAATTTGAAATATGCTGGCAGGAATAACAGATCCCAGACACTGCCGGTTAACATTCTTCTGGGATTAAACTGTGTATGACAGACACCGTTAGTGTACAAACGGCGGCTGGCACCGGCCGTTCGTACCTGATACAAAGCATGTTTAAGCTGTTTTTGCCAAATTATCGCCATATCACCCTGTTTCAGAAATAAACGGCAATACTATCTACCTGTCCATGCAGACTGATTATCGTTAATTGTATAATAGACTAAAACAATTTATTTTAATAACAATCAGTTATAAGAATGTCTGCGAGTAATACAATTCATAAAAAATATAAAAATAGTTGGAAAACTATTGATAAATAGACGTAAAATGCCAAAATAGGATGAATAATGACAAGTAACTGTTTGCATGGACAACGGTCGCTCAAACCGTGATTCGATGCAGCGTATTTGCCTTTTAAATAATCTAACATCGATCAATCGGCGAACTTTGTCTTTTGAGTCTTAACTATGTTTCGAGTACCCCAAGGGAGTTGGCTAAGACCACAAACATACAATAATTAGGGGGTTATTATGCGGGATAGTGAATTCTGCACCCAGGTTTTAAAATTAAAAGACGGCTGGAACGCGACCGACATCGAGATCGACAAACCCTCGAACCGGATTGATATTACGCTTGCCTATGGCGATGCGGGCAAACGGACGTTCTTTAAACGCCGCCAGGAATCCAACGTCACCACCTACCCCCTGAGACACCTGCCGATATTCGGCATGCGTACCTTCCTTAACGTCCCGGAACCGGCAGAAGACAACGGGTTTGAGGCCTGGGCCTACGACGGCTCGAAACTGACCAAGGCTATGGAAGACTTTGCCATCTCGGCCATCCGTAGCTGTAAGTCGATCCAGGGCGTGAGTGATGTCACCGGATTAACACCTTCTGAAGTCCGTGAACTGTCGGAGCGCACTGGGGTAGCTTTGGAACGGCCAGTGGCTGAACCCAGTGCCGAGTCTGCTGAGCCGGGTATCGAGCAGACCGCTATGCAATCTTTCGATTTAATCGAGATGGAGGACATCCCGGCAGAAACTCATCCAAACTGGATGCGCCTGATTCAGGGGCAATTGGAACTGCACTCCAGCGCCATCGGTATGAAAATGCTGTTACAGCGGGTTCGCAGTGAGATCAACAGCTCGCCGAATGACACCACCAGGATGGCCGGCATCCGCCTGTTGCGTCAATACTTTATCAAAAACCAGGCCACCCACAAGGAAGACATCGACATACTCAACGGCAAAACTGCGCCAGTCAGAGCCTCCAGCAAACCCTCACTGGAAGTCATTCAAGGCGGCGTGCCAGCAGAGCAGCATGAGTGCTGGCAGCGCATTATCTCCGGCAAGCAGGACATTGAAACCGTGCATGTCGGTCTGCAAATGATGATTGAACGCGTGCGCATGTCGGTGGAAAACTCACCGTCTGAATCGTCACGCATCGCCGCAGCCAGGATACTCAGACAGTTTTTCAACAAACACAAAGACAGGCTCGGCTCCGAGTTAAAACAACTGGGCATTGAACCGCGTGTAGATGAACTGGATCAAACCGTTACCATGCCGGCGGTGGTTACCGTACCGGCAACCAACCATGAGTGCTGGCAGAAACTGATCGCCGGCACATTGACGTTACAGACCAATTCCATTGGCCTGCAAATGATGCTGGAACGAGTGCGACTGTCGGTGCAACGTAACCCGACTCAATCCAACCGGGCGGCCGGTATCAAGATCCTGCATCAGTATTTTATGAAGCATCAAAACCGTCATCGGGAAGAAATTCTGACCTTGTTGGGCCAGGTGGTGACGCCCAGCAGCTCTGACGGCCATGTCAACATACCGCCGGATAATCATCCCAGTTGGCAACGCCTGATCAATGGCGAACTTGAAATCGTCACCGACGTGGTTGCATTGAAAATGATGCTGGAGAGGATCCGTATCTCTGTCGAAAAGAACCCATCCAATGCAACACGACTGGCCGGGGCGAAAATCCTCAGACAGTATTTTATAAAACATCAACAAAAACACCGTGCCGAGCTGAATCAGCTCGTTGCCGCATGATCATACCCACTCTTTAGGAGCCATCTATGAGCGACAGTGTCAATGCAAAACTAATTTCAGTGGAAGAAGCCATCGCCGCTATTGAAGCCGGAAAAGTCCTTTGGCTGGCTGGCGATGAAGAATTATTAAGTCAATTACCCAAAGGCCGCTGGATTGGCGGCACTATCCCCTACTTTATGTCCTCAGACGGCGGTAAGACGACGAAATCGCAGATCTACGCAACCGAACTCGATACCTCCGTTGCCAAACGCATACAGATCAAGTTTTACAATACCGGGACGATTCAAAACATCGCCAAAGAGGCACCCGATGACGGTTTTACCATATTACTGATCCCCGCCTTCAGCGACCTGCATCTGGACTACGCGCACAACGCCCCTGAATACGAGGACATGTTTATCAAACCGGTGGCCGGCTGGGTTACGGGTATTCATCTGGATGACATGGGAACGGTTTCTCCGAGAGTATTCAACGGCGGTACCGGCGAATCGTCGATCGACAAGGCCGTGGCCATGCATGTCACCCTGGCCCCCAATAAAGTCGCTCATCTGAATATTATTAACATTTTACAACAGGGCGATGGCGACACCTTCGAATTCCCTGAAACCGGTTTTGCTGTTGACAAATGCCTGATCAATGGCGTCGAACAAAACCTGGCCGATTACATGTCGGAAAACAATGTCGACACCAAGCTGCCATTGGTTGCCAATTATTCAGGTGCCATGATTAATGTTTCGTTCCAGGAAGTCGATACAGACAAAAAGACCGTGTCATTTTATGCGCCGGTTTTCAATGGTGTCGAGTACAAGCTGGCTGCCCCGGTAAGTGACTACGTATCAGAATTCCAAAAATCATTACCCGAAATGGAAAACGGTCTGACCTTTTCCTGCAATTGTGTTTTGAATTATCTGTACTCTGAACTGGAAGGCAAAAAAACCGGTGATATCACTGGACCCATGACATTCGGAGAAATCGGCTACCAATTACTGAATCAGACCCTGGTCTACTTAACCGTCGAAAATACTTCTTAAAAGTAAACTGAATCATGCAGCGTCAGAATGTAAAAATCGGATTAATCGGTATCCCGGATATTGAGGAGAGACGCTTAAACTCAGCCTTTACTTATTCGCAGACTCGTAACAAGTCCTACTCGGCACAGTCATTGGATGATCGACCGAGCATTTTGATGGTAAATGCCGATGAACCTTCATCGTTGATCAAGTGGCGGGTGTATCGTGACAATCTTGAACGCCAGGGCTTTAATGAGCCCTATTCGGTGCTGGTATCACAGGATAGAGAATTTAAAACCAAGCACTATCAAGTCAAACGTCCTCTGATTGCCACCCGAGTGATCAGTGTGTTGGATCAAGTCGCCGAAAATGAATTACAACTCAAAGAGCAACCGGCGATACTGCCGTCAACTTCTCATGGCACCACTGCTCATGGCAACACCACTCTGGAAAACATGTCGTTTAATATTGCCGAGTCGAGCGCAGACAAAACCAGCGAAATCAGAGCGCTGGTGGTTGATGATAGCCTGCCGGTGCGTATTCAAATGGATAAAGCACTTAAACCCTATGCCAAGGTTGATTTTGCTGTCACTGGCGAAGAGGCTTATCTACTCATTGATCGCAATCAATACGACATCATTTTTCTTGATGTAGTATTGCCCGGAGTTGATGGTTATGAAGTCTGTAAAGTCATTAAAGAAGGTAATGCTAAATCAACCCCGGTTATTATGCTGACGGGTAACTCTTCACCAGCTGATCGAATCAAAGGTAAGTTGGCTGGTTGCGATACCTATTTAATTAAACCGGTAGGCGAAGCTGTATTTCAGGAAATCATCAGCCAATACTTGCATGTGCCGAACGTACAAACCAATTAATTTACAAAGAAACTTATCTGCTAAAACTGGAAGCAGTGATAAATTGACAGCTTCCAGGATAATTCAATTATGTGATGAGGAAATATTTTAATCATGACAATAAAAAAAATTCTGATCGTTGACGACTCTGCGCCTGATAGACAGAATCTGCAACAAATTTTATCGACACTGGACTGCGAAGTATTCGCCGCTAAAAACGGAAAAGAAGGTATCGAGTTGGCCAAAAGCAAAAAACCCGATATTATTTTTATGGATATTGTAATGGATGAGATGGATGGATATGAGGCAACAAGAAAACTTACCAATGATGATGAAACAAAATCCATACCGGTAATTTTTGTCAGTAGCAAAAAGCAGAAAGCCGATCGAGTCTGGGCGAAAATGCAAGGTGGCAAGGAATTAGTCTCAAAACCCTATACCGCTGAACAGATTCTCGAACAAATTAAAAATTTCTCGAGTTAGATAAAGCCTAATGACTGATTCAGACTCCAAAACCACCCCAGACTGGATTCGATTGAGTCCGGAGTTAGAGCACTTCGACCCATTTGCGGGGCTGGTTGATTTTACTGAATCAGAATCAAAACACATACGTTATGGCTTCAAGATATGCAACATGAGCCTGTTGTTCGACGAAGCCATGCCGTGTGAATTAAAAACGAATTACAGTGTTTTTCCGATACCTAATACACCTGCATGGATAAGAGGATTGATCAATCATCGAGGCAACTTGATTCCGGTTTTCGATTTATACTCGTTCTGGTCTTTGCAGCGATCTGAACATCAATTACCGTTATTAATTTTTGATGAACATGAAAACTTTATTGCTATTCATGCAGACGCATATCCAATCGCACTGGAAACGACCAACGCTACAATAAACAGTACCGAACACTCGGATACTTTGCCTGCAGAAATAATACAGTTTAAAAAAATCAGTTATTCTATAGACAACACTGTTTGGCATGAAATCGATCTGAGAGGGTTTATGCAATATATTACCCGGAATTTTTCAGACTCCTCTACAAATAATCAAAATATTTAATATCCATTTTCGAGAAAACAGCGATGAAATTAACATCAAGAAATATAATTTATCTTTCAGCCTTTCTTGGCAGCCTGGTTTTTCTTGGTTTTTTTATCTATGTCACAAATTTGATTATATCGGCCAGTGGCATGGAGGTTATCAGTCAACACAGTACTCAAATTGTTATTGCGCTGCTGGCCTGCGTTATCTGTATTGCTATTGGAACAACCTATCTGGCCAATAAGTTTCATACACCATTATCTCGTCTATCCAGTACCCTGCAAAAAATTTCACAAGGCGACCTCGAAGCGCGTACCGGTATTAAGTCTAAAGATGAATTTGGCAGCATCGGCACCTATATTGATACCATGCTGAATGATCGGGTTATGTCATTCTCAAAAATTGAAGAGGAAAATGAACAGCTCAATGATTCTGTTGTTGCATTATTAGAAACCGTGGCGCAGCTTGCTCAAAAGAATCTTTCGATCAAGGCTACTGTCAACGAGGATATCACCGGGCCTTTGGCAGATGCATTAAATATGATGACCACGGAGACATCCAGAGTTTTGAATACCGTGACCGAAATCTCTTCTGAAGTTGCCGAAACATCTAATTTGGTAAAGAATAAATCTGATAACATCTTAACGCTGGCCAATAGCGAACATCAACAAGTTGAGCAGGCCGCCAAAGAACTCAAAGAAGCAACAGAAGCAATGTCTCGCATCGCCCAGCTTGCGCAAGCATCGAACAATGCTGCTGAAGAGGCGATCAAATCCACCATTACAGCCATGTCATCGGTAACCGATACCGTGGACAGTATTAACCGAATACGCGATACCATTCGTGAAACAGAAAAGAAGATCAAGCGGCTCGGTGAGAGGTCTCAGGAGATTGGCAGCGTAGTAAATCTAATCAACAATATCTCGGAAAGAACCCATATCCTGGCATTAAATGCCAGTATGCATGCTGCCTCGGCCGGGGAAGCCGGCAGAGGCTTTGCCGTGGTTGCCGACGAAGTACAAAGACTGGCCGAAAATGCCAAAGAATCTACACACCAAATCACTACACTGGTCAACAATATACAAGTTGAAACCTCTGGCACAGTGAATACCATGAATGAATTAATTAGCCAGGTAGTTGGTGGCAGTCAATTGGCTGAAAAGGCCGGCCAACAAATGCGAGAAACTCAGACCAGTACAGCAGACTTGGTAAACATGGTACAGAAAATTGCTGAAAGCGCCAACGAACAGGCCAAAACCAGTAGCCAATTACGTGAGCGCACCGATATTATCCGTGACAGTGTGCGCAAAACAGGCAGACAATTAAAAGATCAAACCCTGCATACTGACGAACTGGTTGAACAGGCTATGTCGCTGGTGGCATCAGTGGGTGTATTTACGCTGCCTGAAAATGATATCAGATAGTTTGATAAAAAAACTGAATACTCATTATCACTCTTAAACATGATTGCAATCCAGGATTTAATCGATAGTTTCCTGTATTCGATTCAAGAATATAACAAAGACAATCCCGCAACTCTTACCAAAATTATCGATCAGTTAGAGGAAATATCTAAAAATTCACATAATCTAGACTATTTATCTATCAACAATATAGCATTGTTGTTACAAGATAATTTGTTATCGATTTTTGAAGAGCATCAAACCTTATCCGATAAAGAATTCGCATTACTCAAGCAATGGCCCAAGTTGTTTGATGATTATTTTAATAACCGTAAAATCGAAATCACTGTCAGTAAAATTATCGATAATCTACAGGATATTACCTGGCCGATCCCTTTGGATGAAAATGACAGCCATATTTTAAGAGAGTTATTGTTATCATCAACGGATTCAGATAATCAACAATCAGTGGTTGATCAGGAAGATCTATTAGCTACCACGTTTACGACCTTGGTAAATACTGTTTCGACGCTAGTCGGAGATAATTCACAGGCATTAATTGATTTTCAAAATAAAATAGAAAAAATAGTTCGGACTGCTGAACTGTCCGGTTTTATTGGTTTTCACGACTTATGCCTGATGGCTCTGGATAACATATCGTTACTTACCGAGGATGCTTCAGCAGTCACTGATATCCAGAAGACCTTGATAGCATCCTGGTTTGGCCTGGCAAAAAAATATCTCGATAATCCAAACTCACAAGAATACGCTATTGCATTGGTCAATAATCTCAGCAATGACCACTGGCCAAGTCCTATCCCGCATAACGACAAGCTCATTTTGCTGGAGATCCTCGACATAGATAAGACCGAAGTCGAACCATATGAGCAAGAGAACAATTTATCCTTTGTTCAAATCTTAACCAAACTAAAGAATCTTATTCTACGATTCAATGATTCAAAGCAACGGATATCAGAAATTAATGAATCCATGCAGAGCTTGATCAATATCGCTTCAGAGTTTGATTTACTGGGTCTGCAGGATATCTGCCTGCTATACCAAGAGATATTGCTTGATTTTTTTTCCAAAAAAGAACTTGTAGATCATGAAGACCTGAAGTACATAGCCACATATCCGGGTTTGATCCAGGATTATTTTTTTGAACCCAATATTGCTGAAAATATCGATGCGCTGCTAAATTATCTGCAAGACCCAAAATGGAAAACTTCACTGACTGCTGAAGATATAGATTTTCTAAAAGA